>JAWDEX010182535.1:0-13864 GCA_035221805.1 Trichilia hirta | reverse complement strand
CCTTCAAGCCATTTCCATTTGTAGGATCCAAAAGTGTATAGATTTTAGCTTTCACTCCATGTCCAATATTCCCAATAGAAATTCTTGCTGAAGATCTACAGATTTGACTTTGCTCAGATGTGCTTCGGTTTGATGAACCAGGTTGCTCATCTAACCATGATTCAAGAGCTCTCTTCGACATTAATTCATCCAGATCAGGAAAGACAGACTGAGAGACTCCATGCTGATCACTACGAGCATTTCCCACATCTGAAATTTGAATCAATGGATTAGAATTTCCATTACCATCACTTGCAGAGTCATCAGTGCCACCATTGTCACTTGAGCCTGTAATAGATTGCTGAGAATCATGGTCTGAAGCGCTTTCCTCATCCAAAGATCCGGATGTTTCAGGATCATCAGTCCCATTGAAGTCACTATCAGTAGCTTCATCATCTAATGCAATTGTCCCCTGAATTGAGTTTGACAACTGACTGAGGCCATCATGCAGCCAAATACAGGGTTTTGGAAGAGGTTCATATCCTGGAGCTGCATGAAGCACTATTTGCGAAAGAGATCCGGGAAGATAAAACCTTTCATTAATAGGTTCAGAAATTGTTAGTTTTGTTTGTTTCCTAAAAATGGATTCCACAAGCACATGTGAGAGCTCCTTATTTTGACGTAGAGCATTTGTTTCCTTTTCCAGCCTTTGAGAATCTAAATCATGTGAAAAAAGTTGCTTAAAGAAACGAGCTCGGTCACGAACATCATAGTTCAGATCACATTCTGCCAGCTCAAGCAGATAGCTGAAAAGTCTTGTAAATATCCAAAGATCTTCAGCTTTTGAACATAATAAGACCTGCTAGAAAAGGGCAGTAGAAGAAACATGTGATTTCTTATTTGCATTTAGAAGGAAATAGCAATAATATGCTATCTCAATCCCACACTCTAAAACATATTCCGATCTCAGAAGTGGATTGTACTTTCCTAGCACGTACTGCATTCAGCGTTGCAACTTTACAATAGATCAAGAAAAACAATTTTGACATAACTGCAGTAGAAGTCTGGCTTAACTTCAGAAAACCACAGCTCCTCAAACCAGATACTTTAGCATTCAGACATAGCAACAAGGCAAATGCATAGACCCAAAATTTTAGCAAGCAAATGAGTGCATAGACTAAGGACAATGACAGGAGAACAAAAAGTAGTTAAAAGTACGTATTTTAAACTTACCTGGTTGTTTCTTCTATATTCATTGCAAATTTATTACTATTTTATTTTTTAAGTCACAAGACCTCCAAAAAACTGTTGTGCCAATTAATGTTTCTATGCAGAACAATGGAGTCAAATCATGAAGTCTGAAGCTCCTTCAAAAAATCAAAAAATCAACAGATTTTTCTAGTTAATACTTCAAACTGATTTTTAAAAGAACAAACTTATAACTGAATGATTGGACCTGTCTGTAATACTTCATTAAGAACAAATCATGGTAAAGAAGGGAGGATAGAACAATGATGACACCTTCAAAACTTTGAATGACTAATCATCTTATTGATTCTTCAAGTACCTTAATGGTGGTATTCAGAATCTGAAGCTTTGTTTCCACCGCTTCAGACGTAAAGCACCAAGCTAGATACTTGAGTACTGTGGCTAGCATCCTTGGAATTATGTCTCCTAGAGAACTGTATTCTCCCACCATCCAAATAATAATCACACGAGCAGCGGGCACCTTGATTGAATCCAAACTACGAACTAACTGGATTATAATCTTTAAAAATAAAACAAGGTCACTTATCCAATATACGAAGCATCATACTGTCACAAAGAAGATTACTATTAGCAGCACCACAGACATGTAAGTCATACATCAAGCATGGGGATTAAACCAAATGTAATATAAACATCTCTCTTTTTAAGATTATCAATAAAGGAAAATATACCAGATGATTTCCAATAAAGTAAAGCATCTATACAGTAGTCCCGCTGAGGTGAATCTGTATCATCTATGTGAGACATAGGATTAAAAAGTAAGAGCCTGAGCCACAAACTCTCTACAAAATATCAACGACAATATAGGAGAAAAAAGCATTGATGAAAAAAGATTCACCCCGATTCATCTGCGCATTTATCTATCATCAATTCAGGGGATAAGTAAACAACTATACTTCACTAATGTGGTAAACAATTGGCCACAATCCACAATCAAGTAACAGATAACTTCCACAAACCCTCATGAAGACCTAAGTTTTACCCATCCTTTTACTATTTTGATGCACAAAAAAATGCCTATAATGCCAAAAAGGAAAATGGTTAACAAAAACCTCAAACAAACAAGAAATGGCACCAGTATTCCCAAATTCTACATACAACATGAAAGCATACAATGTTTTTCACAACATATGCTGTTTATTCATGTTAATTATTGGATTATTTCCAAAGTTATGACGAATTTTAGTGATACCATGGGCCACTGGCTTCCCAATGGTACTTTCAAACTTCAAACACAAAAAGATATACAAAGAAGAGAAAACTGGAAATGCAAGGCAGCGCTGAACATTTCAATATATGTTACCTATTTTCTACATATTCAATGTATTTTCAGGATTCAGATACAAGTAAGCAAGAAGAGAAAACTAGAAAAGCATGGCAGCTTGGAAAGGTACAGTAAAAAAGAAGATACCTTCTCATGACTAGATGGATCTTGCTTTATGATTGATTTAAAGGACATAACTGCTTGAATCAAAACACCAGCTTCGTCATCTCCAGATCCAAAATCACTAGTAAAACATTCTGCAATGTTGAGCTTATTTCAGGAAAATAGGATAGAAATTTCAGTAAAGATCAACACAGAACAAGTTGATTGTGACAGACCATGTCTAGTCAGAGCTAATAGCCCATCTATGCATGTGGTTGCAATTTTTGGAAGTTTTTGAATACATAAACCTATGGCAGCAACAGTATCAGCAGCAAATCTCCTGTCTGGATCTCTAATGTAATCCTAGCAACAGGCTAAAAGATAAGCATGAACCCAAGAACTTGAAATATGTACATATACATATATGTGCGAGTATATGTGTACATCCATTGCTTGCAAGCACATGTATGCATTTATAAAGATTAATCTAGGAATTGATGAACAAACTTCAAAATTAACTCGAATGATTTAAATACCCAGACAAAGCCTTAGTTAAAAGATTGGAATAGAAAATTAGGATTAGTAAGCAGATTTATCAGTTGAAATTCCCTCCAATTCCTATATGCATTAGTTTACTGCTTTATTGGAATCATTTACAACATTTATCATTGCAACCTATCCCGGTTTATTTCTGATGATTGCAATAAGAGTTACTTATCAAATACATTTCACAAAGTAATGAATTTGAAATTATTCGGTCAACCAAGTTCCACAGAAAGACATTTACAGCATCATGATCTCATAAATTGAAAAATTATACCCCACTCCTTTGGTGGCATCAAAAGCTTATAGCTTTAGTAGCTGTTTCACTTGCTGGTAGTCCAAATTTTCAGGAACTAATCTCTGTCCATGTCTTTAAGCCTGTCCACGATTAATCCATTCTAAGCCCTACCATGCACCACCCCCAAATCCTATACCACTTTTATACCTACTTTTAAATTTGGCCATATGTAGAATTCAAAGGTGGTCAAATTCTTTAAAGAAAACGAATGAATTACTTCGTTTCAACAAGCTATACAAGTGCTCTCACATCCCATGGAATATCAAACAAATATTTCTCACATCCAGGACCCGGACCCACACCTCCAAAGTCCAAACATATAAAGGGGTAACATCACTGTGTTCAGTCACAAGTGAAAAATTCTGAAAAACAAATAAATAAAATAAACTTCATAGACCAACGAAAGGCCTGAGATATATTATTCCTTCTGAACCAAGAAGTGCAAGGAAGCAACTTATTATGTAATATCTCAAGGTCACAATCACAAATTTAACAAAAACAAGATGTAAAACATTAACAATGAAAAAGTCCTTGAAGAAAGCAGACAATTATTGTACATAATGAGAAATAACAATAAAGAAAATATTACCTGAAACTCTTTAAAAATAGATGAAATGGATGACTCTGTAACAATAGAAGACAATATCTCAAGCTTCAAAGCTTTGATTTGATATGAATCTGAGGAACAAATGAAGAAGTCTTCATAATGTGGCACAAAAAGATAAGGCATTGTTTTAGCAAACACTTGAATGTTGCAAAGAACCTGCACAGATCAATTGCCATAATCGTCCTTACATCTATCAAGCATATACTGGAAATATAACAAATGCTGAGTAGATCAACCAAAATTCAAAAATTTTAGCTGGAAAATGCAAGAACCATTTCAAAACAACATTGGTTGATACAGAAGGCGAAGCAAAGAGCTAACTTTAATAAGGATACATGGACATCAAAAGCAGTTGGTTATCTACTCGTACTTTCACGATGTCATATGGGGAAAAAAGTGTAATCACTGCCTATTTTTCAACTGTAATAATCAGAAGCCTAAAATGACCAAAAACATCCAAAGGATTTCTATTATTCTAGTGTTAAACTCAAAAACTTATCTTTTCAAAATTTATGCTTTGGTTTACCAGAACTTCTAATTTCCTTGCTGAAAATAAATTTAAATGGTATAAGATCTTATTGCTTCCTCAAATGATAACAAAAGAAACATGATAAGAAAAAGGTAATGACCACAACATCCAAACGATTTCTATTATTCTAGTTTTAAACTCAAAAACTTATCTCTTCAAAATTTATGCCTTTTGATTTACCAGAACTTCTAATTTCCTTGCTGAAAATAAATTTTAATGATATAAGATCTTATTGCTTTCTGAAGTGATAACAAAAGAAACATGATAGAAAAAGGTACTACCACCACCACTACTACTAAACATGATGATGATAATAATAATAATAATAATAATAATAATAAATTGTTCATTAAAATAGAACACCACATAATCTCCTAACCAGGAATTTATACACATGCACACACCAAAGTATCTACCAGAAATAAGTAATGCAAGTTATAGATATATCGAAATGATTGAATAAAGAAAATACCACATATTTTGAGGCATCAGATGATCTCAGGAGAAACAAGAGTGGTTTAACAATTCTCTTGACATCCTCCTTTGGAGACACAATCCAGTGTACACCAGCTGCCGCAAGTACCACTGCACTGTTGTGGCTCCATAGTAATGGTGATGTGCATTGAAGTAGTACCTTCACATCATGATTACTCTTGCTAGAAGTAAATTGAACATCATCCAAATCAGAGGAATCCCTATTGGTATAACTTGAACGTGTTAGGTATTCACCCAGCCCTTCAATATACGACCGAGAGATCACATTTGCTAATTTGGAGTCATAAATCTTCTTCGTATCACCTGTGTCTTCTAATGCAAAGTTGAAATCCGAATCATCCTGTTCAGAATGAGAACTCTCTGTACAATGCAATGAAGACATAATTGATTCTTTTACAAGTCCGTGCCTTGCTATTACATAATGCAGAAGGATCCCAATCAAGACTATCTGACCCCACTCTTCCACATCAGGAAGAACATTACACAAGTTTCTATAATTTCTTCCAATTAAAGAAAAATTATTCGGACAAATGGAAGCAAATGCAGCAGCAGCAGCTCCAACTACTCCAGGGGAATGATCTTTTAACAAAATTCCAACTATCTGCATAAGATAATGCATTTTATATTTATCAATGGAACTGATATTAGCCTTTAAGATATAATAGTGTAATGTTGAATTTCTTTTACTGGGTTATATAATGTTGACGTTGAAGGTTTTCATTTATGTTAAAGCAAAATCTAAGCACAAACATCACAGTCTGTCAGTCTTCAAGATTGAACTTCCATCCACAAAAATGATACACATATAGGACATGTCAACCTATACTCTGATCTGGATTCAAGTTCCAAAAAATTCACACAAACAATCTTCAGCAGTAAACTTCCAAAATACTATAGATATTTCAAAACACAAACAGAACAACAACATTGAACTTTCCACATCATGTGGGTTCTAGAGACTTTAGATAAGCTCCCAAGACAATCACGGCCAAAGAAAACCCCACAAACGAAATATAACTGCTCAAAACATGGCAAAAATATGTGCAGTTTAGCAGCAGAGCATTTGGTAGAAATGGAAAAATATATTTCAAGAAAAAAAAAGTAAAGCAAACCTTTCCATTATAATTTAGGCGATAATTATGAAAGAGATTCATTTCCAAAAGACAACAGATTAAATAAAGATAAACCATATAATGCTCCAAACCATTAGTCAGTCTGAAACAAAATCTAGGTCTTGACAATAAAAAAATATTAGAACAATTTTTGGTACAAACTGGTAAATCAATCAATCACACCTCCTCAATAGCAGAAGCATTTTCCTCCTGGCGCAAATCATGCAACTTGGGAAGAGCATTGGCTGCACATTTTCGAACATAAACAGATGGATCCCTAGCACACTTGCCCACAGCCACCAGAACAAGAGGTGCAATTACATGTAGACGGATTCCCGACATGGCACGAAGTGCCCATGCCCTCACCAATGGATTTGGATCCCCCAAGTCCTTCTGGAAACAATTGATTGATAACAAAGCTTCATTTGGACGCCTGCATGATTAAAGAAAACAAATGCAAGTGATCCATGAGCAACCTACAGTATTTTTGTAGGAAAATCAAACTGAGCATAATTTAGTATCATTCCTCAAACAAGATAGAAAAGGAATATCCTCATAATCAGTTGGTTCCTCTACTCGATGCTTTTTGATTGAAGCCTGAATTCATATTTTATTACTATCATTTGACAATCCTATAAAATATCCATTTATAAAAGAGTACAACCCTGTTTAAGTGGACCGTCTAGCAGCATTACAGTATCCGTTTTCTGTGGTACTCAACATGATTATCACAAGCAACCACTTCATGCAAAAAGGAGATAGACCAAACTCTGCCTTATGTAAAGTTGCCAGAGCACAAATTAACCTCTGGGTTTGAAATCATTGGAAGAGCAAGAAGGAGATAGACCAAAGGCCTCCCCTTTCCTTCTGCTTTTGACAGGATCGGGACTAAGTAAATTTTAAAATACAAAATCAGTTTCGCAATAGATAATCAATAAAATTGTTGTGACATACTTTTCAGCATAATGCAAGAGGTACAAGTAAACCAGCTTCTTTACTTCCAATGACTGAGATGCCACATTTTTTACAACCTGTACTGCCATTAGCCAAAAACAGAAGAATAAATACAGGATAAGGCCAACAAAATAGCATCCAATCAATTCATATCATGAAAACCGATTCACGGTAAGACATGAATATTGAGAACTAATTGCCTCACAACGGTTTCACAAATATTATTTTGAGTTAGATAGCAGAGCAAATGAAAAAAAAAATAAACTCAAGCTAATTCAAACTGTTTTCTTCGGGAAGAATCAACAGAAGATTTCCACGATTCAGTGTTTGAGCACGGAAATACGATTAACTAAATGGAAATACGGTTAGCTAATACAAGCAACGCTGAATCTACGCGAAGTGATGGTGAATAACTAAAGCTACTCAAATGAACCGATCAAATTCGTTACATCAATTATTAATTCATAGTTCCAATTCTTTTTTAATTGTTTTTCAATTACTCTTTTTAACACTTCGTCAACAACAAAATACATCTCTGGCACAAATCAAACCTAATCAAAGTGATAGCAAACATAAGAACCTGAGGGAAGAAATTGGAGACATCGAAGCCCTGGGCCATGAGCGCCAGGAGTCGTTTAAGGGCCTCACACTTTTCGGAATCAAATTTGCTATCGAGTAATGGCGCGATGTTTACATCTTCCGGATCATCATACAAGTGAGCGTCCGTGCCGATCCGGAACACAATGGTCGACGCCTTGCTCAACGTCTCTGATGTAGCACCAAATTGCGGAAACATTTTTTTGTTTATATTTATTTCTATTTACATATTTTGCAAATTAGAGATATCGAGATCGGGAGAGAGAGAGAAGGTTTTGGTTCATGAGGATGACGAGAGCTGTCAGTTGTGGTAAGTTTCAGCACCGGCAGGCCGGAGATGAAGTCCGTTTGGTTAGCTACAAAAGCAGGCTCTGATTGGGGAAAGAATGGGACTCTGCCACGGGTTTGGAAAATTATGATGCTTGATTAGTGGTCGTAAAATTTTTTGTTAACGCCGTCAATTTATGTAATATTTCTTTTCATTTTAATAAATCCGATGGCCGTTCCATAATCAAGAATTCGACTTTCCAGATATTATTTGTTAAGAATCATAAATACGTTATATATTTAGTTTTGTCTCCTTTTATTTTAAATTTTTAATAATTTTTATATCCTTAATTATATAATATAAGATAGAGCTTTATAACAAATCATGAAAAATATCGATTTATATATTATTTTATAGAAGATAAATTTGTGAGATACACACAAATCCTTGAAGGATTTTCATTAGAACCGTCATATTTGTTGCCTATCGATGAACAGATTGAATTAACCAACGAAAGTCAACTTCGGTCATTCTATATTTTCAGTAAAAGTCGAACGGTAACCAAAAAATATGACAAATCCTATAGCTATTTCTGCTAAAAAACAAAAGTAATTCTTCCTATAAAATAAAATATATTGACCCAAGGAGAAACGTATTTATTAGTTTATCATCCGCAATTGCCTAAATTTCAAGAGATTCTTTGAACTTCATTGAGATAGGTAAGCCAAGAAACTCTTCCTCTAGAATCATATACGAGAATTTCATCTCGTACGGCTCAATAAAAAATATCCTAATACTAGTACTTTAAATAAAAATAAAAAAATTATCCTTTGCGTTTATAATTAGTATCTAAAAAAATCAAGCTGACTTATTTGTTTTTACGTCGATTATTATAGGACTCTTGAATTTTTTATTTACCTACTTTGAAATTAAAAATTTTGGTAAAGTACTACATGTACTATCTCGAATAGAATTATGGAACCAAAAGGAACGATATATAAATATACAGAGAGATGATTATATCGACATTGATTTACTATTCCAGCTTTGTAAGATTTTATGTAGGTATTATAAATTGTGGGATATTTATATATGAATATCAAAATATCTTTTTTAATCCTCCTTAAACAATAACCAATTAATTAAAATTTAAATTCAAATTCAAATTCATGACCATAAAAAATAATTCAAAAAATAAAAAAAAAAATTTGAAAGATTAAACCCGATATTTAAATTGCGCTCTAACTATACAATTGTACTGAAACTGATAGATAATCATAGTTGATAATAATATTATTGTTCTCATTGCTACTATAACTGTACATAAAATTTTTACCTCATATGACTCTTTAAAGTCACAAATAAACATAAGGATTGGATCAATATTAATTTTTTTAACAAAATATCAATATTAATTTTTTTAACAAAATATAATTTTTATGAACGAGTTAAAAAGGGCACATGCCAATTACAAAAATTATATTTTTATTAGGTACTTTCTTTTTTTACGATATTTTATTCTTGCATGTTTTTTAATTTAAGGATAAAATTTTTAATGATAGTTAATTATATTTGTCAATTTTTGTAATAATAATTTTTAGCACAGTTAAATTAACCTCCTTTTATATGTGAATTTATTTATTTACTTTTAAAAAATATTTAAATATTTATTTTTAAAATTACAGTGTCAGAAAAAATAAATTTTTTTATTCAAAATCTCTTTGAGATAAAAAGATAATATTTGCAGTATAAAATTATATTAGGTATTAAAGATTTTAATGATTCTGTATTTTTTTACCTCAATTTTTATTAAACAGACAACCTAATCTAGCTCTAATCTCCTCTATATCCCGACCGTCATTTTTATTTTCGAGGCGACTCAGCTTCGGTATTTTAAAAATAAGAGATTCGAATAGGACAAATAGGTATATTTTTCAAGGAACAGTTTGAGTATCCCATTATATTAAGAGACGACATACCTGCAAATTATAAGTATTTATTGCACCACCCTAACCCATCGTAGAGGAATGATAAAAGGACCTGCCAGATAACTATACCTTATCTTATCTAATCAGTCTCCCTTTCTCTGATATTCGTATGTGTAAATGTCTTATAAATAGTAAAATTGTTACATGAAAAGGGAATTTTTTTGGGGGATCTTTTTCAAGTTTGTGAGAGAAAAAATGAGTTCAACTGGTAAAGATCAGTCCTTTTCCGTAAATATTTCCTGAACCCAAAATTCTGGGTTGGTAAATTACTCAAATACTCTTAATTTGTTTCTCTCTTTAATTTGGCCTTAGATAATTTACTGACATGAACATCGGAGTTTATTTGCCAGTAATTCGGCTTCACTCCTAACTCATTTTTTCTAATTTTAGGTAATCCTTCAAGAGTTTTTGTCTGGAGCTGAACACTATTTTACACAGTTTTTACATCAATCACAACAGTAAAATATGTGTGGTACGCTGAATTTTTTGCTTGGGGAGAATTTAGGCATCAATAGTTAACGCTGTCTATGAAAAAAGAACTAAAAGCCTGAATAAAGAACCTAAAAAGTGTTCTGTATGAGAATGATAGGGCATAATTGTAGTTATCTTTCAAGAAAAGTGTAAACGAAAAAGGTTGGGAGCCTTGTCAGTATTAGTGAGAAGGGAATTGCTACAGAATCGTTCGACAAAAATGACTTATAAAATTACCTTATCGCAGGTCGAGTCAATCGAGCTACTGTTAAAACCAAAACATGTGGGTCATAGCAAATGAAAGGAGGGTCAATAGAGTATAGAAATGCAAAGGAAGCGGATAACTAAAAGATACTTACTTTGAAATGAAAGAATCAATAGTTGGAAAGGGAGGCTGCGAGATTAAGGACGTTAATGTAACGATAGAAAGACGAAGAAAGACACTAACCTGTACCAAAAACCTTAGAGATGGGGGTTAACTGTCCACAATAAAAAAGGGGTCAAAAAGCCTAATACCTAATTGAGGGAGTTGTTGCTAAAAATACTCGATTCACCAGCCTATAGAAAGAAAAAAGTAAGGCTGACATCTGTGCCGGCAAGAAAATAAGTGATTGTTGTGAACTAATGGTGTCCGCCACTTTGTGCAATCCTAAGAGAGACTTAAGAATAGGTGTTAAACCAAGACACACTGCAGTTAACCTACGATCACAACTAAACGAGATCAGACCTAGGGATTACAGTGCCCGTTTTGCTTATTCGTAAATTATAAAGACTAATGTAAGAAAGATACTAGAGAAAATCGAGATCGAAGAGGCAAAGGTAAGTTTGATTAAGAACGAGGGAAAAAATCTCAACACAGAGAAATATGGTGACTCCTCCTTTATTAGGGATATACTAGAGTTAACCATCCCTAGAAAGTTCAAGATGTCGTAGATCACGCCCTATATGAGAAAGACATACCTCACCCTATATTTGAACATATTCAAGAAAATAATGTATATTTAAGGGCTGAACAAGCCCCAGATGTATCGATTATTCTCACTGACGCTAGATGATCAGCTTAAAATGTGGTTCAGAAGCCTTCCTAAAAGTACCATCGAGAGTTTTCAACAGTTAAGCCAAAGTTTTATGAAAAAATTTTGGAACATCATCGAAACCACTCGCAGCGCAAGTGCTCTCTTACTGTTGCAACTGTTTCGCGAAAACAATAACGTGTAAAATCTATCCGCAAGTGTACGGTGTCAAGTTATAATCCTATGATAAATAGGGTATCGTATCCACGAAGAAGTTGATAAATTTTCTATCAATACCTACAAGTGAACTAATCATAAATTATATCTAGGGAACACAATTAAAAGAAATTAATGTTAAACTAATAATTTAATGATAAACTATGAATTAAACGACTTATGCAATACCTTAACTTTGAAATCCAATTGAAATTAACCTAAAGAATTGATTTTGTCTATTGTATTTACTCTGTTTTAATACTCCCTTAACCCTTTTTTTAGAATTGTGTTTATAAAACAAAAATGTATGTACTCAACTCCCTCTCTTGAGGTAAGTGATTCTATTTTAAAACCTATTTATAATATCCCTATCACAAATTAAATAACAAAACGCATAAAGCATAAGTCTATTCTATGTGTTTTCTAAGAATTCAACCGTTTTTTAACTAATTGATAAACCTAGTCATATTGTTCATAGTCTAATTTAAATTCCACTCTCCCAAGTACAAGAATTCAAATCTAGAATCATTCAAACTGTGGCCAAGAGCTTGGAAGCATTAAGTATAGAAACAACATGAATAAACAACCATTCTTTTATTAATTAAAAGTTCATAATATTAAAAAAAGATTTAACAATTAAACTACATCAATTCTTTAATTAAGAAGTTTAGCCTAACATATTTTGAATGAAAAGAACGTCCATAACACTATTTTTTGCACTCTACTTTATTCCATCACTTTTTTGATGGCCTTAAAAACTTTATTTACTTTTGGTGTCTTCATCAAAGTTTTAGAATTTTTTGTTAACTTTCCAATGAAACTAGAATCACATTAATCTAATTTCTAGAACTCGAGATATTTTCAATTTACCACCAACTGTGCAATTTCAACGTGCATCCAGAAGTAGTGTTTTTCGTGCTCTATTTGGAGGGCCAAATGATCTTAAATTCTGGATTGTGAGTACTTTTTGGAAATATTATTCTATTTGTTAAAACTTTATAGTAGACCACCTTTTGATTTAAGGCCTCTAAAAATGCCAAAAATGCCCTTGAATGCCTAAATGTCATTATGCTCCTGCACAATATTGCCTTCCTTTAATAATCAAGCATTCTTCACTTGGCAATTCACAAAATATTCTTCAAACATCTCCCAATCTTGACATTTAATTGTATTTCTTGAAGAATATTATTAACTCATTACCTATACAAAAACAAACGATAAACACATACAAACGCTAATAAAAATACTTGAAACTTAAACAAAATCTTAGTTAATAAATAGGTGATAAAATCACTAATCAAATATTCCCAAATTTAGACTTTTGCTAGTGCCGAGCAAAATAAAACTAAAAAAAAATAAAAATCCTAATCCACTTTCGTAGGACTCACAATTGCATTTAGCATATGCAACAAGCCTTTTAAACCCCTAAGATGCCCCTAGTGGACGACTGAAGTCTCGTGAAGGATTTTAGAGGATCTACCCATAAAATTCGTATCCTAAGCTAATCGCTCACATCATGCACATGCACATGCAATAATTCAACATACAGTCACTCATAGAAAAAAAAAAAAATAAAACATGCACTAAGATCAATCATGCAAAATACAATTTCGATGTGCATTATTAATAAAACTCATGAATTACTACTTCACACATTAATACCTAACTCAAGACTTGATAAAGCATCCATGATTCATTAAACTTGCGTCAATTTTTTTTTATTTTTTCGACCAAAACACACATCTTCGAAGAACATTAATAAATCTAAAAAAAATAATCTCGCTTTTCACTTTTCCCTTACTCATAATTGATAATTTACAAATCTTTGATAGGCACTAATAAACTCGAGCTCAATTATTTCTAAGCCTTTTCATTTCTTACCTTAGCTCTAAGTAGCCTTTTTCTGCGAGTGTTCCACATTTGTGGTGCTAACCTTCGGTTACTCAGCATATTAGATACTATGATTGCTTTGCATACTCTTATTTCAAGAATCCGTTTTATGCGAGTGATTGACATTTGTGGTGTCACCCCCCGGTTACTAAGATCCTCAAAACATTGGAGTAGTTTTATTGCTTGGCTTTCTTTTTTTTGCTTTCTTTTTCTTTTTTTTTATTATTTTTTTTCTTTTTTTTTATTTCTTTTTCACAAGTGTAGTGCCT
>JAWDEX010182524.1:0-13864 GCA_035221805.1 Trichilia hirta | reverse complement strand
AGATCATAAACCATAAAATTGACGATACAAATAGTTTTAAAGTTATATATAATAAGTTAGACATAAAGAAAAGTTATTGTTAAATAAATATTTTATTAATAATCGTTGATAAATCAAAATTTTTAAAAAATTTTGAGAATCCAATTTTTGAGCTTTGGTGGTGGTTGAATTTTTGATGATCTACAATCAAAGAAAAATATTAAAGGAAAACTAGCTACCTAGCAAAAGTCTTTCGATGGTTAAGCCAGATTATGAGATTGTACTTTAAGTAAAATTTGAGATAGTAAAATGACAACAATTTATTTTATTGAGAATATATTCCTTTTGTCTTATGATTTATGCCTTTTATAGAGGTTGGTATTTGCCATAAGTTTCTTTAAAAACTACCACATGGAGCTACTAGAAAGTAGGTTAATGAGAGATTATTTTAAGGTTATCATGTAACCCAAGGATTAGCATATAAACCTTAAAAGTTACCATGGATTACCACATATCTTTAAGATTTATCATGTATTTTTGGATTTATAATGTATCCCTAAAGTTATACCATTTATTCTTGAAATTTACCATATACTCCTAAGTTTTATCACGTGTTAGTTTCTTTTATCACTTTTTACTTCTACTTCTGGTGTTAATTTAATTACTAGAAAGTAGACTTCGAAATTGGTTTTTAGATTTTGGTTTTTAATATAGAGTAAAATAAATCTCAAGGTCGACCTTTAAATTTAACTTTTGATTTAGAGTAAAATGTCTTGAGGTTAGCTTTTAGATTTAACTTTCAATATAAAATAATACTAACTTAAGGTGAGTAGTTTTTAAATTAGACTTTAATAATAAATCTCACCTTAAGAGATTCAAGATAGGATATCGTGGCTCTTTTCAATATTTTTCATATATAATAAGATCTTAATTTTTAATAAAAAATAAATTTTATTAATAATTATATTCTAACTTAATTTAGGAGTACCTTCTTTGACATGTTTTAAAGTGCTATTAAACTTTATAATCCAATTGTTTACCGAGACAATTGTATTAATGAGCAGAAGAATCATCTGATTGGATAAGCCTTTATATAATTACCAGTCATCAATATTATGCAACTTTTAATGGGACAAATCTTTTCATCGTTACCAGTCATTACCAATATGAAATTTTAAATGTGTCTTCTATTTTTTCAAAAATTTTGATTACGTGAAATATTTCCAACTATCAACAATGAAGAGCTGTTCCCAATTTAAGATTGCATTATATCAGTGTCGATGTGACAATATCTGAGTCTTCTATTTGATCAACTACCTAATTTAAAATTTTTTTCCTATAAATAAATCCCCTTTTCCTTACTATCTTCTTTCAC
Source organism: Trichilia hirta (assembly GCA_035221805.1). Taxonomy (NCBI): domain Eukaryota; kingdom Viridiplantae; phylum Streptophyta; class Magnoliopsida; order Sapindales; family Meliaceae; genus Trichilia; species Trichilia hirta. Next base: position 12,510 of record JAWDEX010182524.1, on the reverse strand, counting down.
CTTGCAATTCTCTACGCCAAGACCCTTGCATTTTAAAGACTCTCTTTGCAACTTGAGGACTTCTGCAATTATCTGCACCTTTCTTCGCACTCTTTCTACCGGTAAACTTCTCTTTATTCTCTTATAATCTTACCTGTGAAAACTTGTATTGTGGATTTGTGATTGAAGTCTTGATTTTTGTTTTAGGCTAATGTATTTGGAGACAAAAATCTGATTTTTAAGTTTATTTGAATAAATAGTTGTAATTGATTGTTCTGGCTTGATAATGTTAGTTTAGAAGTTATTAAAATATAAAAAAATATTTGAAATATAATAAGAAAATTATATGAATCCAAAATATTTTCTTTATAAAAAATAGAAAGTAATAAATATTTTATTAAGATGTTTTGAAAATGATAAAAACAAACGTCTTGCTTAATTAAGAAGTTAAATATTATTAAATCACTATGTTCCAATCTTATTTCTCTCATCTAAAAACTTTATAGTAACTCTTTATTTCCTCAATTTTAACATTCGTAATAACTCAAGATACCATTATCACAACCTACCAATATCATACGACATCAATTATTTTTAAAAAATTTAATTTGAAAAATAAAATAAAATAAAATTTGTTAGAATATAAGTTTGGGTACAGCATTTCTTAAATGACATCAACGCCCTTAAGAATCTGAAAAATTACTAGTTTCGGATAACAGAATCCACCATCCTTATCCTCGGAAAGTTCCCAACTGCTAATACCACTGATTTTTCCCACCACATTAAAATTACCAGAAAAAACAGAAAGGGAAAACAAAAACACAAAAATGGCAACCCAATTTCTCTCAACTGCAAATACCTTCATCTCCTCAACCCTAGCATCTTCTTCTTCATTCCCAACACCAACATTAATTTACCTTCACAAACACAATGCAAATAGACAACAGCAAACTATTTGCAGGGCTTTCAATGAGTCGACGACACCTTTACCGAATTTCACAAAAAGAAACCTTTCTATTAGCGTTATAACTAGCTTTGTTTACACGTCGTTGTTTGGTAAAGGCTGTTTGGATGCCAGTGCGGCTATATTAGAAGCCGATGATGATGAAGAACTGTTGGAGAAAGTCAAGAAAGACAGAAAGAAGAGAATTGAAAGACAAGGTGTCATCAACTCGTCCATGAAAGAAACAGGTTTACTTTCAAGCTGTTCCAGGAAATGATAATCTGGACAGGATCACATTTTATGGTATTTGGTTGCAATTCAGTTAATTCTAATTAATACCCTACTAATAAAATCATAAAATGCATTAATTCAATTTTTCTAATTATGAAAGTGCTGAAATGTGGAGCTTAAGCAAGAATGTGGTTTCTCAAATTCATAAGCAAGTGCTACCTGAAACGACATAGGAACACAAATTTCGTGGTTTGGACTCGTTGTGGAAGAGAAGGGGTATAGAATTTTTCCTAATAGAATTTAATTTAGACAATTGTAAAATGTCTTATCGTAAATTTCGATGGATTTTAACAAAAAAATTATTTGATATAATCTCTAGGATTTAACATTGATAGGCTTTAGCCTCCAATTGCCATTCAAGCTATTCAATTCATCTTTCGCTTCTTGTCTTGGCCATGATATGGAAAAAGAAAAATTTAATTTGTTTATGAAGCCATTGAAAATAACTCTTGGGTATGCCTTGCTGCTAATGATGGTGTAAGAATTCCAGATGAGTCGAAGATTTGACGACTCCCATTTTTTTTTTTTTCGTCTTATAGCGACCCAAAATTTACGCACCGGTGAGTTCGCTCATAAAGATATCAAGATACGTAGTATGCAGATATTTTTTTTTTTTTCGTCTTATGCTAAATTTATGCATTTGATTTTGTTAGTCGCTTTGTTGCCTTTGCAAAATCGAATCAATACGGTTAGTTGAATGATTGGGGAATTGGTTATATTTTTTCTTTCTATCTTGTCCATTAACCTTAACAAATTAAATTGACTCATGGCAGGATATTTGCAGGATCTGGTGTATAAGCTGAACAAAGTGGGTCAAGCCATAGACAAAAATGACCTCTCATCAGCTAGTTCAATTCTTAGGGGAAGCACAGATACAGAGTGGGTCCAGAAAGCCAATATAGCCTTCACTAAGGTCACTGCTTGATAATACATGTATTTTTGTTAATCTATAAATTAGTTGTGAGTAATGTTACTCTTCATAGTCCAATTTATTAAACGTGATGAAGGATGTGAATGCCCATTAATTTCTTCTCCTTTTCAATTTAAATAACCATAAACTCTGATTATCTCATTGTTTAGACTGTCATTTCCAGAACAGAGTGATTTTCTCAAATTTCCGTGCATAGTATTTTATATTCTATTCCTCTCATGTTTTTGTGTATCTTATCAACAGCTTAGCTCTAGTCCTGAAGAGAAGACTCAGGTGGATACATTTAATTCTTCCCTAGCTTCATTGATTTCATCAGGTCAGCTACTCCATTGTTCATTTGGTGTTTATTGAATATGTGCATGCACTTACATGGTCCATGTCAGCTTAAGAGTGTTAACTTTGGGCAACAGTAGGACACCTACTGATTTTAATAGTAGTTTGTAGATGAGAGCTGTAAGTTCCTTTTAAGTTCATGTGCTGCTTAACAGTGCTTTCCCTTTGTCCCCTTTTCTTTCTCACCAGTTTCAAAAAATGATATGGAATCCTCCAAAATTGCATTTGTGGCATCAGCCAGTGCATTTGAGAAGTGGACAACCTTGACAGGACTGGTTGGACAGCTCAAAGGACTTTGAAGGAAGAGAGGATGAGATTTTCATTTTTGTTCCTATTTGGTTTTAACAGAGGGCAACTTGAAGCTTAGTTTATTCTGGCCTGGGTTATTTTTGTATCTTCCGATGGCTTTCTTCATAGTTTTGGCTAGTCCTTAAAATTCAAGAATGGCTATTACACTTGTTATGAGTTGTAAGTCCCTTCTCAATGTGAGCCTTCTTAATGACTTTTCTGAATGAGCATTGCAAATTTTCATGTAAAACATTCTCTACAAATTGATTAACCTGTTATACCGACCACTTAACAAAGAAAATCTCCAACCCCATCTGTCTATGATTATTATTCATGGTTTTTACAGCTTAAATCGTTTTCAGTAACAGGAGCTACTGGAATTATGTTTTGGAGGCACCCATCAGTTTATATGCGAACCGCAAATATTAGCTATCGCTCTGGCTTAATTATGGTTTTACATTGAATCTGCACCTTGCTTGGGGTAGTAATCTCGTTGTAGCATTCTTTGTTTTGTTTCCTCGACGTTTCCTAGAAATTTTCGTAGAAAAGAGAGCACTCGTAAACAAGGAATACGCAACTCTGTGTCCCGTCAATTCAAAATCACATCAAACGAAGAGACCAAGGTAATTCAGTATAGGGAGATGAGCTACTGAATAATACTGAGTTCACAGGATCTCTAACTTATTATTACATAACTGCAAAACAACATCACATTACCAGTTTCATCGCCATTTTGTTACAAAAAGATTCATTGCAAGCTATAGTCTCTCCATTACACCATAAACTGGCTACATTATACACCTATCTACGATTGCATAGATAATGTCTCAAATATCCTTCTTTGACAACAACAGTGCGACAGATAACTCACCAATCTCACAAATTGAAGAGGGTCAGCAAGTAGTTAAAGAAAAGCCTGCTTTAAGGTAATCTTCATAAATCATTGCCACGGGTGCTTTTCGATCACTTCTCCTTCCACCTTCTTGCTACTTTGATTGACATCAGAACTAATAAGCTCCTCACCACTGCCGTTCACTGCCGCTTTCTGCTTGAGCTCTTCAGCTTCAGGAGCACTTCTCCCAGTTTTCTGTTTCCCTTCCACTTCAGCAGTGGTTGGATCAGCTTTCTCCTCTTCTGCAGAGCCAAGCTCTTTCTCCATCTCAATCTGAGGTTGATCAACCTTTTCTTGATCTCTTGCACCTTCAGCTCCTATTTTATCCTTAGTTACTCCAGAACGATCAGCTTGCCGCCCATCCTGGGCATCTTTAAAGTTTCCAGCATCTGCCTCAGTATTTTTCTTTCTTGCTTCTGCATCATTTGACATATTAGCTTCTCCAATCATGGCTTCTCCAGGTGAAGTAGCTTCTTTTTTAGCATCTGGACCTTGCTCATCTTCATTCTCTTCTCGATTTTCTTTCACTACATCCTTTTCCTCTTCTACCTTGACATGGTCCTTCTCAGTTTTTTCAGCCTCTTGCATCCCAACTTCTTTTGTTTCATCAGTAGTTTCAGCGGCATTTTCTATTGCTTTGCCATCCTTCTTTGAAGCAGATGATTTTCTGGCTCGTTTCTTTGCGGGTTCACTTGCTGCTGGCGGTGTTGCCTTGACCTTCTCACTAATCCTTGCAGATCTCCTTGGGGTCTCACCAGTGCCCCAGTCAAACTCTGAAGATGCTGGACCACCAGGGTGTGCTTTCAGGTACCGTTCCAATTGTCTTCTGTTACTGATTTCCTCTCCTGTTGGAGCAGTGAATACAATCTCACTCTTATTAGGCATTCCACCTTTCTTGGGCATGAACTGCAAATCAATGTAACTCTGAGGTTAGTTACATGAACGAATTGACAGGCTAATAGAGGGCAATGCAATAGCATGACCTCCGAAACAAGAAACTTCTAAAATGGGAAGTTGAAATTCAAATTCACGCCAAATATATTTCAGTAAGTGATACATATAGTTAGAATTGAATTCAATAACCAATATATCACAGTTAAAAGAAATTAAATATCAACAATAAGATAAAACAACCATCAAGATTCATCTACTCATGTTTCAATAGCAAGGAGCATATACCCATCGCCCAATGCCAATGCAATCAAAAGTTTATACACGAAAATATTCAGAAAGCATGAAGTTCAGTAGAGACAAAAGTAATTGAATGTCAACAGGGAGTTAACAAATATAGTACTCAGTTTTAGAACAGTTTCCACATGAGATTGACTAGTGTTTTCATGCTTCCTTTTTGAAAGATATAGTTATATATTAACGAAAGTCTGCAAAATCAGATGTACATATTAGCCTTATGCTGAATGTCAAATCAAGCATAATAACAAAACCAGATAATGGCAGCCACAGGATACTATCTCTTAAGCAGTCTTCCAATGCATTATTTGGGTCTGCTCCAGGCATAAACAAGTCACCAACTCTTCTTTGTGACAAGCTCTCTCTATCTACTTTTGTGTGGGTATGCATGAGCGAGAGAAAAAAGGAGAAATAAGATAATTCTCACTACTAGCAATGAGGAATTGTGGTAGAACTGTATCAGCTAAAAATTAAGTTCAATAACCTCCCTGAGAAAAAAAGAAAAAGAAAAATTAATGCTTCAAGTTAGGTTCCATTATCGTCCTAACTAACCTAATTAATAGGAAAGCCTTTGTTACAAACAAAATCATAAATGGTAAGTCAAATTGGACTGATAAGCCCTTATCTGGAACTCAGAAAAACTATAAAATTACTCAACATATGTAGTTTCAACGAAGAGATCAACATTGATAGAAAAACTTCTTTGATCAAGAATACTACATAGTCTCCATGCCTCAACAAAACCTTCTCCTCTCAAAACATACAATATCTAGCCCAATTCACATAAGATTGTTCAAAACATCTTCAACGCCATAATTTCACCAAAAAATTGTAAAAATCTCTAGAAAAGATAATTATATCTCCTTAAATAAACTAACACTAGAGATATATTTCTTGTCTTAGGACCAGTTTGAGATTACTACTACTTATGAAATAAGTAGTTGTTGCTGTCCTGATGAAATAACCAACTGTTAAAATAGCAGACTTGTAAATTGTGCCATTGAAAGTGTTATGTGTTTTAAAAGCAAAATACGAACTTTTGATAATTTTAGTATTAACGTGTTGCAACAATGTATAATGATAATAATAGGCATATGTTTAAATTAGCCATATTGTTATCTTTTTATAATTTTTATTCATAAAATTATTGAGGATTATTGAAACAATGCAATAAACTTTTAAGAAACATAATTTAATAATATATCATAACTATTGCAATTTTAGTCGGCTCTCTTTAATTTACCAAATAAACAACAATACTTATTGTATGAAAATAAATTAATTTGCTAAAATTTTGATGCTCTGTATACGTAACTAACAAAAAATTTTGTAATGTAATGATAAATGTATAACATAAATAGGTTATGAAAATATATGATATAATTGTCTTTTTATTAAAATAATGACGTTACAACAGAAACTTTAAAAATTACATTAAATGCATTATTGAATTATTTGATAAGCTACTTTTTAAAGCAATCCCTCCCCTATAGAAGCTGCTGCCAAAAAGGAATAAATTATGACATAAGTAGCTTCAAATTTTTTTTATCAAATACAAATTCATTTGAAAAATGTGAAATAAGTTGCTTGTTGCTTTTTAAAAGCATTATCAAAGGCGCTCCTAAGTTCTTTAGGTTATTAAGCTTTTCTAAAAAGTGGTCAAAATAAATAAGAATTACCAAGTGAATTTATTCTTCATCACGTATTTGATAAAAAGGAGAACTGCAGCTAATACTAATTTCATACTGTGCGGTAATATGTATTAAAAAAAAATAATAATAAGAGCACTGGAATTCCAAATTGAACGAATATACCATCAAGGAATCACAATCAACAGGTCCAAATTTTCTTACACAACGCACGTCTCACGTGCACAAGTAATAATTATGAACACTACACTCATCAGAACTAACTCTTCATGGAGAAATTATTCTTCCTGTCCAAAACAAAAACTGTAACATAACTGTTTTGCTAGAGTTTTAGCTGAACCATGTCCATTCACTTGCCACATTTCAAACAATACTACACCAAAATACACAAGCAACAGAAAATACAAAAGTTGTATTTCATAAAGAACAATTACTTACAAATCAAAATTCCACTCAAATTAAAACACACACACACACACACACACACATATATATATATACATATGCACTCTTAAGTTACAGGCATTTCTTTTGGAAAACCCATAAATTATTAATTTTTAACAATAACAACTCCTAATTGAGCACAAATTGCAACAAAAAACCCTAAAATAAATTTCAACACTAAACTAAACCAAATTCCACCAGGAAATCTAAACAAGAGCAAAAATACAAGCAATTGCCAAATAAACGGAAACAACAGATAAATATTTAACAAATTTGGGTTCCTTAAACGAGTACATATCATTCCACGAACATCAAAAATACAGAGGAAAATATAGAACTACAGTGAGAAGAGTACCTTCTTCTTCCAACCAGAAGGAGCTGGAAGCTCTACGGAGACTTCTTCTTTTGCACTCTCTGAGCTAGCCATCTCACCTAACATTTTCCATACAATTATGTCTAATTATTCATAAATAAAATTAAATTAATAATATTGAAAAATTAAAAAATAAAATAAAAAACAAAGACAGAGAAAGCAGGAACTCACTCTCTCTCTCTCTCTCTCTCTCTCTCTCTCTCTCTCTCTCTCTCTATGATATCCTGTTCTTTACGCTGTTTTGGTAAAAATTTATTCTTTTTCTCTTATTTAGTTTGTAATTGTTGAAGATGACTATGGGATTTTGTCGGCGAACATCTATGACAAAAGCACTAAGCCGACGGACAGCCACGTTTCGCTTTCACTTCAAAAACGAGAGAAAAAACGCTTGCTGAGTTTTTCTTGGGCTCTTGTGCTCGATATTTGGGAAATTTGACTATTGCGGTGTTGGTGTCACACGTGTATGAACCCTTCGGTTTGGATCTCTTTTTAAACACGGTTAGTTAGTACTTTGTAGTTACTTCTGTCTTAGGACAGGTGGGTTTAGGACCATGCAGATTTGGGTACGCTAAAATTTTGAACTTGATATATATAAAAAATAAATAAATAAATAAAATAAAAAAAGGAAAAAATGAGAGCAGGTTTTCTTATTTATTCAATTATTTTTTGTAAAATTCTAAAATTGTCTATATTATATTTGAATTAAGTGAAATACATATTAATTAAAAAAGAAAATATTTTAAATTATAATATATAAATATAAACTTATAAGTCATGATGTTTGAGTTTTTTATTTTCACAAGAAGAAGTCAAACAGATTTAACTATTTACTTATAGAGTATTTAGTAATAATTATTAAAATAAGTATACGTTTATAAAATAACAACGATGTTGTTATTTGAAATAGTTATTTTTCAATATATATATAAGTAAACACATAAATATTATAAAGTTATTATGCAAATGATTATTAAACAAAATGAGAGATAGGTATGGTTAAGATTCGTAATTTGAATCACAATACAATTATTTGACACGTACATAAAGTGATTAAATAGATTTAAATTTAAAAAGTTTAATACAAATATTATACAAATATCGTATTTATGTCAAATGAATAATAATTGTATTAGATTTATGTTTAGCCTTGTGAATTTGTTTATTTGTTTAAAATATAATTAGTTAGATAGATAATTTTATTTAATTGAATAATTATATTTAAATGAATAATTGTGTTTAATTCAATAATCGTGTTTAAATAAATAATTGTGTCAAATAGTATAATCATGTTTAATCAAACATTTGTAATCATCATATCCAATCAAACAATTATGTCTAAATAGATAATTATATCTAATTGAATAATTATATTTAAATAAATAATTTTATTTAAATAAATATTAATATTTTAATAATAAATTTAAAAATAATAAAATACAACAAGATAAGTTTTACTCTCATAATAAAATTTATTTATAATATAAGTAATTGTATGATTTATTATTTTAGTCTTTTTTATTATAATTTATTAAATTTAAATAAATAATCGTATTATAATCCTGTCTAAATAAATAATTATATTTAATAGATAATTATATCTAAATAATTGTATCGTATTTATATTTATATTTTTTGATATAAATAATAATCGTATCATATTCGTGTCCAATAACTATTAATTATATTATATTTATATTGAGTCAAATTCTATCTCATTATTAAAATTATCACCCCTAATTGTAATAAGAGAGTAAAACTTTTAATCACTCTAATTGCTAATTGGGGGCTTTGGTTTGTCATCTTAGTTATACACACCATTTACAATTTAATATGCAACGATCAAGCCGTCTCAGCCGTTCAATTTCCTTATCATTTTTAAGCCCTTTAAAGTGGGCCATTTATTAGTATTTCATTCCAGTTCTATTAATATCTAAGCGTTGGACGCCTAATAAATATAAATATCGTTTTCCAATTATATATATATATATATATATATAACATCAAATTTATTGATAGCATTAGTCAAAATCATGATAGGTGGTTCATGATAACAAATTGGGACTACTTTTTTTAATTTTAATTAAATATCACTTATAATTAATGATCAATAATTTTTAATTATTATAAACAAATATAAAATACATTTGTGTTATACGGTCATTTTACAATGTTTAAATAATAAAATACATTTATAGTAAATGAACCCTAAATGGAGACTCCCAATCCCAAACCATTTCATGGGCATACACTTCGAAAGCTGATTGCTGGATTGCATTTTTAGCCATTTAATGATTCATTCTTTGGACTATAATTGTTGAATTACTTAATTTGTAACACTTTAGTAGTAGGCCTATAATTATAAAGAAATAATCTTATACTTTTTGTTTTCATGTAATGAATCTTTTTTACTTTGATTGTATCTACATATTTCATCGGATCGCTAACTCGTCCCATTTTTATGATTTGATGGGTTTGGGGCTCATCACATCATATTCTTTAAAAAATATTTTATGATCATAACTTAATCATTGCACAGGTTATTATTATTATTATATTATATACAGATATATCTTTGAAAATATTATTTATATTTAAATAAAAGTTAATTCTGAACCTCAAAATTGTAAACCCCTTCCACAAGCGATCATCCATGTAGAGGCTACAAAACAGGTTCATTGAACTGGGTCTCTTCACAGTAATCTCTATGCTAAGTAATATCATTTCTCTTTCAAGTTTCAAGACTTCCATTTCATTTATTAAAAAAATTTATGCCGAGTACTAATGGGGTAAATTGGGCGGAGCCCCTTGGTGGGTGGGGGACCAAATTCACTTCCCAAAGCAAGAGCCAGTGCTCAACTTGTCCATACCATATGTGTGGCTCAAAATCAATGCATTAATTGGAAAACTTCTGTGATTTTAATTGGAATGGAATGCTTTTTAACATTCAAATTTCAATACAGAAAAATAAATTTAAATTACTGCCAATTTTTAAACACTTTTGTGGCCTTCTTCTGCAATAATGGCTCAATTAAAAGAAGTCAAAACAATGGGCTACGAATTCCGTAGACAAAGAGCACTATAAGCCCAGAGAACTGTTGGGCCGCAGTAGACCAGTGGGTGCTTCATTCCAGCATTTCACACTTGACGGAGAAGAGAAAGGGACGATGGAAGAGGAAAATGTATCTATATGCTCTATGATTATGAAACGACAACACAAGATAAGACCACGCTATTTTTATCCCCGGCCTGAAAATAGAGAACAAAATATACTTGCTAGATATATGGATCGATGATAGGATCCCGCCTTGTCAATTAATCAATGCAGCTGTTTTCAAGCGGCAGAAGCATTCTGTTCCACATGACCTCATTGACTTAATGAATTCGGCTAGCCATGCAGGGATTTTAAAAGACTGCGTTCTATGTATTATCAACGGAGCAATCAAAATTAACTCCACTAGAGTATAAAGTCTACTGATGATGATGCATTGCATGATCCATCAAAACTTAAGCCCTGGAAAGTAGTAGGCAGGATAATGTGGAGGACAAACAGAATTCGTTATCATTAAGGAATACAATTCACATATAACATGCCTTTTATATAGGTTCATCAACAGCACGTATAACGAAAAGAGAAAGTTTTGTATTTCCGGTATTGTAGAATCTGCTTAGATTTGGTGGAAGTATGCAGCTCGGAGGATTCAAAGTTTTTGTTATGGAGCTTGATGGTTCAGGTCATCGTAATCTTGGTTCCTTTCGTCCGACAAATTAACTAAAATGTAAGAGTAAACGTAGAAAGGAGAAACCTTCATTTACATTTACTATGTATATATTGTTGTATACTTTGTATTCATGCATGATAGAAGGCAAAGTCAAAATTGTGATACATCTTTCTTCTTCGGCAATTAACCAGTTCTGTGAACCCTGTGAAAATAATTACCACAAAAATTGGACTTGGACCACATAGACAAACAACTGATTATTAGGAATTCTTCGGGTCCTGTTATCATAAAAGGACAGGCAAATGCACATGGACATGGTGGAAGTACCAAAACATTCTTGGACTCAAAAAGAAAATGTTGTGGTAAACTTTTGACCAATTTAGACGATGTGCTGCCTCTGCCACATATCTCTCTAATAAGTTGTTAACTTCTCTTTCCTACAATACAAGATGGAATCGCCAAAATTTGTTCTGGCAAGAATCCTCCACCAAACAAGTTAATTATTGAAATTTTATAATTTTAAAATGTGAAGTTTTAAATAGAGAGTGGTAGAATTTTGACTAGTGAAGTAATATCCTCATTTATTTTTAAGGTAAAATGTAAGGGATATACTAACCTTTTGATTTGACTGATGTTGAAAGAAATATCGTAGCAAGTGTCAAGTTATTGACGCCATATGGTATACGTGGCTTCTTATGGTTGTGCAACGTGTGCTTATTCATATTTAATTATTGATCTTTTTTTTTTTCATCTTATGATTGAATTTTTAACTTTAAAAAAATTTAATTATTATAAATTCTCATTCTACACTTAATCTTATTTATTTTAATTTAACTTTTAAAATTTTTAAGATTTTATTTTTGATAATAAATTTAAATTCATTTTAAAAATTTTTGTTAAGATATTAATTAATTCTTTATATATAAATTATTATTATTTTTTTATTTTAACGTAAGACTTACTTTTGTCTTTCTAATCATCTTGAAACCTATTAGAAATTGCTCCTTACTCAAATATTTTTACTTTCATATCAATCCTCACTTTCTATGATCGAAATGTTACAGGCATATCAGTTTTCACTTAACTCGTTCTCGAGTCTGTTCCAACTCCACATATATGAATTAGAAATTTTCTCTTTCACTTCAACGTGGAGTTCGCTTTTGCCCTTTCAGCCATCCTAAAATATGTTAGGAGCGATGTTGCTTATTTATACATTCTCGTCTTGGCGCTACTCTTCACCCACTAGGATTGAAATATTACAAATCTATTAATTTTTACCTGACTCGTTCTTGAGCCCATATTCGTATTAGAAGAGAGTTAGCTCTGATACCATATTATAACAACTGATCGAATATTTGTAAATGATATTGTCTGTTTTGATTCAATTCTTAGTGCTTTAAGATTTTATTCTTAGTAATAGGCCCAAATTCATTCTACAAGACATCGTTAACATATTAGTTTTAACTCCATACATATAGAC
>JAWDEX010182514.1:0-13865 GCA_035221805.1 Trichilia hirta | reverse complement strand
AACATATAATACATCCTTAGTATTAACTTCCTAGTCTTAGCTTGTAATTTAGAAAGACATGATATAAGAAGAAAAGAGTATTATTATGAACGAAATTAATTTACAAGAGTTTTAATGTAAGTTTACAAAGAACAAATAGGCTTATATTTATAGCCAATACGAGAGCCAAATTATCAAAGCTGATGATTACAATTGTTGACAAATTTGGATGGAATCTTTGACAAAAGCAGTCAACAATTTTGGTTGCCTCAAAAATGTCATGAATGACCTCAAAGGTGACTAATTTCGGTGAAGTGACATACATAAAAGTTCTAGATAATTGTCTTATCTTTAATCTGCCACTTGCCTTAGGTAAATACTAAATTTCTATCAAAAGTTATGGTCAAAACAATGAAGCAAGGTCGGGTTAGACTAGAAAGTGAATGAGCTTGAATGATGGCTTCGAAACTGAAACTTAGAGTCCAAACTAGAAGTTGGTCTAAACATGAAAGTTTCATCTCATTGAGTCTTCTTTCTGTAGAAATAAGAATTACCTCAAAAATTTTCTTGGATGAAAAGTTATGGCCTTTTTACTATCAATGTATCAAAGACAAAAATAAACACAAATTACCAAGAACTTAAAATTTATTCCAAAGACTAGAAATATGCATAATTTGAGAAAATTAATTATATAAAAAGTGTAAAATAATAAATTTAAATCTTAATACTCATACACTTTTATGTACTCATTATTAGAGAATAAGAAGATACCTCCTAAAGTTAAGCCTAAATTTTTTTATAATACGATTACTTTGTCTCATTTTTATCCTCACATTAGTCAATGCAAAATAAAGTATGAGGGATCACACAACTTCAACAAATTATAAATCAATTATTAGATACATTTAATGATACTTTACGTGTGACTAAATCATATATACTAATTGATAATATAGCCACTCAGGTGGTTATTCTTGAAAAGCAACCAGCAACAAATGAATCATCTATGACACGCCAGAAGCGTGGTAGATCATTTAATTCAAAAGATATAGTTTTATGAAAAAGAAAAATTTAAGCAATTAAAAATGCTATTATTATACCCACTGCTCCAAAAGAGCTAGTTATCCCGAAAGAGATAAATATATCTAAACAATTAATTATTCTTGAAGAGATATGTATAATTATTCCTGAAGAAATAAATGAGATAAATGTCCCTGAAGAGACAAGTGTCCCTAAAAAGGTATAAAAATTGAAAAATAAAGAAAAGTTCACAAATTATGCTTGTACTTATATCATATAGGATTATAATAATATAGTTATTGATAATGTATTTTTTTATTTAGTGGCTATTAAAATTATGAAGAATAATTATAAACTATAAACAGTTGATGGGCATAGATAAAGGCATAATTAGCCTTAATAAAAAGAAGTAATTCAAATAAAATTAGCTTCTTTTGTCAAATAAAAAGTATTTGCACATGTAGATCAAAAACTTAAAAATGTCAAACTCGTTGAATACAAATAGGTATTTATGTGAAAATATAATAAGAATAACAAGATCATAAGATATAGAGTATGACTCATTGCTTAAAATTTCTCTCAAAAACTTAGTATTAATTTTGATGGAATATATTCTCATGTACTGGATATCATTATATTTTAATTTTTAATCAGTTTAATAATTTTTGAAAGACTTGATATACGTCTTATGCATAAAATAACTGCTTATTTATATGGATTATTTGACGCAACATTTACATGAAGATCTTTAAAAGATTTAATATACTTAAAGCATGTAAATTAAAATATTTTAGTTTGTATTCAATCAAATTATAATGATCTTTATATAAATTAAAATAGTATGAGCGCATGTGGTATAATCGCTCAAGTGAAAATTTAATAAAAAGAGAATATATTAATAATTTCATATGTCTATATGTATTTACAAAGAAATTAGAATATAAATTTGCCATTGTAGTAGCAGATGTTGATGACATGACTATAATTAAAACTTATAAAGAGGTTCTAAAGGATATTTAATATTTGAAAATAGCATTTGAAATAAAAGATTTAGAAAAAATTAAATATTGCCTCGGCTTTTAATCGAGAATAAATCTAATAGAATATTTCTCCATCAATTTACATATATTAAAAAGATTTAAAAATATTTTAATATAGACAAATCTCATCCATTTAGTATTCCAATAATTGTTCGTTCTTTTAATTCTAAAAGGGATTTACTTCATCCTAAAAAAGTTAGTGAAGAGATATTATGTTCAAAAATACTATATCTTAATGCTATTGGTACCTTTTTATATCTAATATAATATATTAGATCAGACATAGCATTTATTGTGAATTTATTAGTCAGATTTAGTTTTGAATATACTCAGAAATATTGAAATGACATCAAACATGTATTGCATTATATTTGTTAAACTACAAATTTAACAAATATTATATTTTATTTTAGTGAATCAATAAAAAATTTAGATTTTATTGGTCATATAGATGTTGGTTTTAACTTTCGTAAAGCTCGATATCAAATAAGATATGTATTTATCTATAATAATATAGCAATTTTTTGGTGATCTACGAGGTAAACTATTATTGCAATATTTTTTAATCATTCTAAAATTATTATTTTAAATAAAGCTAGTCATGAATATATATGGTTATGTTTTATTATAAATCATATTCAGAGTACATGTAATTTATCTTCTATTTTAGAGAATCTAATTGTAATTTACGAAGATAATACTGTTTGTATTGCTCAAATTAGAGGATGATATATCAAAGGTGACGAAACCAAATATATTTTATCTAAATTCTTTTATACTCATAAGTTTCAGTAGAGCCATTATATTGATATTAAACAAATTCACTCGTATTGTTAATCATTTTACTAAAACTCTATCTAGATCAATTTTTGAGAAATTAAAATATAATATTGATATGTGTTATCTTTACAAGCTAATAGATTGAAATAAATTATTTTGAGGATAAATTTTTATTAGAGGGAGTTAAATGTATATTATATATTTTTTTTAACTAGTTTTTGTACTATTCAGTTTTTATTAATAAAATTTTTAACGAGATAATATGAAATATATATTAAGTTAATTGAAAATGGTAAAATTCAAAAAAAGGTATTATAAATATAATTTTTGCTATTTTACTTAATTAATAATTCTTTTTTTAAAATTGTATAAAGCTTCTGTTAAAAAGTTTTGTAATGTTCCTTTTAAAAATCTAACTTGATGGAGAAGTAGAAAGTTTTGTAAAATTTCTTTTAAAAGTTAATTTAATGAAAAAAATTTATAAATATATAAATAAATATATTATATATTTATTTTATAAGATTAAGAAAAAAAAAGATAAAAAATTTCATTTATTTCTTATTTTAAATTTATTCTTTATCTTAATTAATTAATTTAATTATATTTTTATTTTTTTATTATATTTTGAACATATATTCAGAACGCAAGCATGAGAATTCTGGACAAAGTTAAAATTTGTTTCCGGCTTGAATAACATCCCACTTCCCTTGCCTTGCCTTGTAATTCATATCTTTGGCGTGATAGCCAAGAAGCCCCCCTTTCACGCTTGTCAATCTCCGGTTGACCAGTACTTCACTTGGCCGTCCCTAAAATTGACTCTCATTCCACGTGTCCAGTCATGATTAGCGAAAATTCCATGCAATAAAATACGCAATTTCTATCAACCCTTTTTAACTCGCTTCACTGCTCAGTCTATCTATATATTATTCCGACAAATTGATTCCCAGCTTACCTGAATTTATCTTCTTCATTTTTCTACCATGGCTTCTTTTTCTTTTTCTTCTTCTTTTTGGTCCACTAATTCGATAATTCTAGGGTTTTCAGTTTTGTTTCTGCTAATCTCACCCGCTCTGTCCCTCACATGCACCTCGCAGAATCTCAAAAACGACATCTACTCACACTGCCTGGACCTACCAACACTGTCCTCCTTTCTTCACTTCACCTATGACGCCTCAAACAGATCTCTCTCTGTCGCGTTCGTCGCTCCTCCTGCCAAATCCGGCGGATGGATCGCCTGGGCTATAAATCCGACTGGTACGGGGATGGCGGGGTCCCAGGCGCTCGTGGCTCACAAAGACTCTAAAGGTGCTATGACCGTAAAGACGTACAACGTTAGCAGTTACACTTCCATCGTTCCGTCAGACCTGTCTTTTGAAGTCTGGGACACGACTGCCGACGAATCGGGCGGGCTAATGAGACTTTATGGGAAAATCAAGGTGCCGGGGGAGCTGGCCGCGGCGGGAAAGATCAACCAGGTTTGGCAAGTGGGTCCTAGTGTCACCGCCGATGGGTTTATAGCAAAGCATGATTTTGGAACAGGGAATTTGAACGCTAAGGGGACTCTGGATTTGAGTGGAGCGCGGGCTGGAGTTGCTAGTTCTGGAACTGATTCCAGGACTAAGAAGACAAATGTGAGTTGTTGGATAATTTTCTTTTCTTTTCTTTTTTAGTGTTTTCGTTTATCCTTTTATAATATTCTATTTCAGGATTTAGAACGACGACGAGTTTCGTTTTCTTCGAGTCTTCTGTTTTACTTTGACTTGCTAACTGAATTCGAGTGCTTTCTGAGGAAATTTTGACTTTCAGTGAAGAAAGAACCGATTATTCTGTTGTTTCTTTGTGTTTGCTTGACGAATTATAGACTGAAGTGAAGGACAATACTGAATTGAGTGATTTCGTAGTTAGGGTAGAATTCTCGTAAAGTAACCATCTACTTCTAGAGCGAATTGCCATAATTTTTCTATATATTTCAGCGATTCTTTTGTTTGATTATGGATCAATGGTTTTATTTAATGGGGTTTTGACAAATCCTATAATTTGATCGGTTTGATGTCAGATTCATGGGATATTGAATGCTGTGAGTTGGGGAATTTTGTTTCTCGTTGGAGCTATAATTGCTCGATATGTCCGAACTTTTGAATTTGCGGATCCAGCGTGGTTTTATCTTCATGTATTCTGCCAATTCTCTGCCTATGCTGTTGGGGTTGCTGGTTGGGGAACTGGTCTTAAGCTTGGAAGTGAATCAAAGGGAATTACATATAGCACCCACCGCAACATTGGAATTGCCCTTTTCTGTATTGCAACTATTCAAGTAAGTTCCTTCTCTATTCCTTTTTTTCAGATTTGACTTGCAATGAATCAAATTTAGTTTTACAGGCTGCGGTCATTTTATTTTCTTGATTTCAATGACTTGAAATGTGTCAACTTTGAATGCTTACTGAAATATTTTAGACGATACTCGTTCATATCATCGTTCAAGTTCATGTAGTTCTTTGAGGTTGTGCTTTGTGGCTAATATAGAATATTCCAAATGAAGCAATTTGGGGTATTTAATTAGTATGTAAATTATATTTCTTTGCTTTTTCCAAGATGACAAATTTTCCCTTTCTGTTTTGCCAACTGGTTATGTCAGGATGCTAAATTTGATTTGATTTCTTTCCTGATGACAACCGCATTTTTGGCTCTTGTTAGATTTTTGCATTGTTCTTAAGACCAAAGAAGGAACACAAGTATCGATTCTACTGGAATATCTATCACCATGGGGTCGGATATGCAATCCTTGTGCTTGGCATCGTGAATGTGTTTGAAGGTCTAGACATCTTGAAACCAGAAGACAAGTGGAAAACAGCTTACATTATAGTGATTTCTGTCATGGGTGGGGTTGCCGTATTGTTGGAAGCAATTACTTGGGTTGTAGTTATCAGGAGAAAATCTTGGTCAACAAAGGCTTAGGATGGATACAGCTAATGGTAAGGCAGTGATGATCCGATCGGTGGAATGCTTCAACGAAAAAAATTCTCATTTAGTAATAACTCTTCTGTCGCGTGATTTATTTATTCCAGCACCTATTTTTTATTCTCCGTTTATCTATCTTCTATAGTCTGTAGAATTATATGTTTTCTTCTGTTATTATTGCTTAGGTTGTAAGTACAGATTGTTTAGTCTTTCCCCTTGCGGTCCTATATGTGTTTTCACAATTCGGAAATATTATAAATCTGTGAGTTCAAGGATTATTGGTGAGTTTCCTGGTAGAATACCTTCCTGCAAGTTGCAATTCCGCATACAGCCGCCCCAAATATATATATATATATATATACTCTCGTGGTTTTTGCGCAAAGGATAATTTTCAGCGGATTAGTGAAACCAGGCAATGTGTGGGTGGTAGATAATTCAATTACTTCTAAGAAATCTGGATTAAATTTGAATCAACTGTTTTGACCCATTTTCATTCTCATCTGTGAGCTGAGGTCGCATGCGAAATGGAGTAGGGTGCACTCAAAACCCCAGTTCCGCAGGCAACTCATAAAGAGTTCCCTTCTGCTAGATTCTAAATTTATGGTCCTCTTTATTTTCTTGTATTCATCTCTTTGGCAGTACTAAATTTGGAATTTGTAAAACCAAGTTTCTGCCCACTAGTCCATCCCCAACTTAGAACGCACCAAAATAAATAACTTGGTTCGCAATTTATGGTTAAAATCATAAACTATAAAATCTAGCTTTTACCGTATAACCGATCATATCTGGCCAAGGGCCATAAATCTCAAAAATTTCAATTAAAAACTTGATCAATTCTTGAAAATTGCTTATTCTTGGATCAATAATAATGAGTACGACCTCTCATCACATACAATGTGTAATCGTTTCTAGAGTTACATTTTCGAATGATGGAGACTTCCATATGAGACTATTGATGTTTATTAGTTTATCTGTACAATCAAAGCCAACTTTATTGCTTACCTTACTTCATTAAATGACCTACGTGTCAATTTTCTTAGACAAATTGACAACTGGGGTCAACTTATTGGGAAATTTGTTGAAGTTGTCGGAAAGCGATTATGATATAAAAAGTTGATTAAACACATTAATTTTCTTGGAATCCCATACTAATAGCTTTTGTTTATTTATTGTTTAAAAAATTCAAAATTAAATAGAGTTTCAAATTATTATTGTAATGCTTTAAATTTTTGGAGTTCTGTAACAATGAGATTCGTCTTGCAATGGATTTTATAAAGAAGGCATGCGAGAGGGTGTTATTAATTGAATTTTTTAAAATTTAAAAATGAATTTATTAATTTTTTTGTGTACAAAGGATGCAGCTATTCATTTACTTTATTTATTTATTTTGCATAATCTCTTGTGTCTATACAGCAGAAAGGACACCATTTGCACACAAATATTTATCGAAATTTATTTAAAAATGAATTTTGGGCTTGATGTCGTAAAATCTTCTTAAGAGGGGATCCGTCTATTGATGCCGTTATTCTGTTTCCTGCCCCTTCCCCGCAGTTTCGTTGCCACCTTTCACTTTTAAGATTATTCTCGCTTGTCATCGATTTCTTTATTGATTCCCATGTGACTGAGAAACTTTAAACCAACGAGAAGACTACATCTTTTCTTTCAGAGCCAAAATTTGTCTTCTCATTTGATAAAGAAAAACTAAACTAGATGAATTTTAACATGGGATAATAATAAATATTCTTATAATTTTTAGAATAATATTTATTCTCTATTAAAAAATTTATAATTAAAATTTTCTTATAACTTTTAAAATATTATTTATTTTTTTATCAAAATATTTATAATAAATACACTTATAACTTAAGAAATTAACAAAACTCTTCTTTATTAAAGATAACAATATATATTTTATCACATAAATTTTTAATTTTTATTATATAAGTTCATAATTTTTATTATATAAATTTTTAAATTAAAATAATTGAATTTTTTAAAAATATATTTTAAATTTAATGTTTTAATTTATAATAAAAAATTTAAAAATTAAATTTAAAATATCTTTATTTAATATTCATAAAAATTGATGAATTTTTTTATTTTATAATTTAAAAGTGCAAAAATTTTATTTTATTTTTATTTTGAAAAATTAAATAAATATAATTTAAATATTTTTATTTAAATTATTAAATAATTATAATACTTTATACTTTAAAAAAATTTAATTTATAATTTTATATTTATAAACACTTTTAGAAGAAATTTATTAAATATAATTATAATATTATAAATTAAATTTAAATTTAAATTATAAAATAAAAATTAATGATAAACCTTTTATTATAAAATATTATAAAATATAAAATTATTTTATAATTTTATATTTATATCTGATAAATTATTTTTTAAAAATATTTATGAATATAAAATTATAAATTAAATTTTTTTTATAGTATCAAGCATTATAATTGTTTAATAATTTAAATAAAATATTTAAATAATTTTATTTAATTTTAAAAATAAAAATAAAATAAAATTTTATAAATTTAAATTATAAAATAAAAATAAATTCATAAATTTTTTTGAGTATAAAAGTAAAAATATTTTAAATTTGATTTTTAAAAGTTAATTTAAAAATTTTTGAGTATAAAATATTATAAATTAAATTTAAAATATTTTTTAAAAATATCAATTATTTTGACTTTTATGTTTATATGATAAAAGTCATAGACTTGTGTGATAAAAATTAAAGATTTATGTGATAAAAGTATATTTTTTTATTTTTAGTAAAGAAAATTTTTGTTACTTCAATAAATTATATAAGATATTTTTAATAAAAAGTTAAGTAATATTTTAAAAATTTATAAAAAAATTTTTGTCACAAACTTTCCAATAAGAGATAAATGTCGTTTTAAAAAGTTGTAAAAAAGTATTTGTTATTCTCACATTTTAATAATTTAGTATAATAAATTTAAACTAAATATAATATACATGTTATTAATTTTATATTTATAAAATAATTTAATTTATTAAAACTTTTATATTGAAAACATATTTTTAATTATTGCAATTATAATTGAGTGAGTATAACGTTACTTTCACAAAAGGTTAAAATACAAAAAGTCACTCTTGATGATAATGATATTTTAACAAAAGATTAAAACTCCGAACAAGTAAGAACCGATCAATAATCAAGATAATAACAACTAATAAGGTGGCAGTTAATTAAAGGAAAATGGTAAAAAGTCGGTAGGATTGTATAAGGTAAGTGTGGGTGTGGTTGTGGGTGTGGGTAGGAGAGTGATGTTTGTTAAAAGCGACATAAAAACCATTGGAATCATTCCTGTTTTGCTAAACAAATTTGGTTGTGATAATAACTTTGGATCCATGACCCCTTTTGCTATGAATAGATTACCATTAATACGCGCAATAAAAGGTAAGCAAGGGAAACCATGCAACCATACAAAAGATGAAAAAAAGAAGAAATCATTTAAAATTAAGACGAAATTGGTATTGATTTGCTTGTGATTATGTGAATCCAACATCTAATTAAGTTAATTATAACATTAACATGCATGTGATTAGGATTTATATAAATTGGATTAAATAAACATACTTTAAAAATATAATGGTAAGTGCAGTAGTTTTTTTTTTTTTAATTAAAAATCTTCTCCAAGTGGGTTGCTGTATGCTTCATGAGTTCAATTCGAGTGACGATATTTATTAAACATTTTATAAGAGTATCTCTAGCAACTGACTTAAAGATTTTATAGTGACCCAACTATTTAAATGAGACAATAATCAAAAGTGTCTTATTATGGGCCATGTCACAATGATGATGGGATGACCAAATAATAGTAATTAAGAGTGTTTTTCTTCTTTTTAAAGTAATAGTGTAGGCACGTGACATCATTACAGCATCACTGATATCTCATGTTACGATTACCTTTCTTGCTATTTCCCTATCAACCTCCTGTCGTTGTAAGTAGACATGGTGATCTATCAAATTAAGATGGACCCCTTCCCTCCATGGATTCGAATGGTATAAATCATAGTCACAGTCACATACATGACCAACAATTTCCTTCTTATTCCAGATAGGGCTGGCCATGATTTAATAATTATTGAGTGGTTCAACTACTACCTCATAATTCAAATTTAAATAATATGATGGTACAAAAGAGAAAAGAATATCTAAATACACAATAAGAATTTGATAATATTAAAAATACTCTATCAAACTTTTAAATAAGTTTTTTACTTTATCTTTTAGTATTTAAATTTCTGTAAGATACTAAAATAATTGCAATTTATTTTCATATTTATTAAAAAAATTATCACTTTTTATTAAATATATTATAGGTTTAGACACGACTCCAAATTGTTGTTTCTTTTGTTAAAATTAATTAAATGAAGGAAAAATTATAATTATATAAATAAATAGTAATCAAAATTAAAAACATATAATAATGGTGTGAAAATATATTAATGCCTTTAAAATAAAATAAAAAAAAAAACTTTTTATCTCACATTTTCAACTTTTTGTCCTTCCCTCCTTGTTTCATATTTTATTTTAATTTGAAATTGATTCATAAATTTGATATGTTTAATTATTGAGATAGTTATGCATGTAGATAAATTTTAATTTGTAAGAGTAAATTATAATTTATTAGAATTAATATGTCCACTTTCTAATATATTTTATTATTTTTTTTATAATTCATAAGAGAAAAAAAATAATAATTTAAAAGTAATGAGTAAATTTATAAAATATCTGATGATAATGTGATATTGTTTAATGAATAGAAAGATGTAATGTAATTATCTTGAAGTGTTACAGAAATTGAAGTACTAAAAGAAAAGACACTCATTTAAAAGTTGGTTACCGTAAGTTTCATTTTATGGGAGTGTCATTGTTTACATCCTTGGGTATTCGACAGACAGGTCAATTTTTTTTTTTTTTTTTTATCCAAATTGTAAATCTGAAAAAAAAAAAAAAATTTAAAAGTTATTACATTAATTTTCCTAATTTCTAAAATCAACTCCATATAAATCTTAACTTTTTTGCACCATTCTTTCTTTAAAAATAATCCTGCTTCTGTAACGATATGTTTATATAAATAATAATTATACTGTCGCCATCTTCTCTTTCATTAAGATATAATATTAACATCTTTGTGGTCTGCTCGAAAGTCTTACATCCTGAGCAGCTAGCTATGCTGTTGATGGAAATATGGTCGCCGAGGAACTCATCAAATCATAATTATTAATGGGGGAGAAGAAATTAAGCACACAACTGATTGAGCATAATTTTATAAATTTGAGTGTCAAAGCTCAGGTCAAGAGGTTAATACTAATTTCAAAAGATCAACAGTAACTATTTAAAATTTCTTTAAAATTATTATCAAGATCAAATTCTGTTGTTAAAGTCAAGATACCAACTACAAAAACATGATCAAATTTATTGAAAAATCACAGAGATAATGGAGAATAAATTCTATTTTTAATCTTAAGATCATAATATCGATTAGAGCTATACAAAACTTACACGTGACAACGAAGAATAAATTTTATTTTCAATTTAAAGATTAAGATACTGATCACAAAATTAAGATTAAAATTATTCAAAAATCACACATGACAATAGAGAATAAATTCTATTCTGAACCCTAAGATCAAAATACTAATCACATAAAATAAAGATTAAAGTAATCCAAAAATATAATATGATAATCAAAATTAAATTCTATTTTTGATGTTAAGGATAAGATACCAATTTTAAGAAAATGTACACAAACCACATGAGCCAAATCATAAAAAAAAAATGAAAATTATTTTAAGATACGTGAAAGATTAAGAGACACATATTCGACATGTAGTAACTCTTAATATTTCACGTTAATTGTTTTCAATTACATGTTAACTACGTATCAAGCATGAGATCACTTACAAATTTTGATATTGATAATTAATTTACAACCCTGAAATCATACATGACGGGCGATTAAGGGAAGACAAATATCATCATTCTATTGACAAGCAATTCAAAGGAGACAAATGGCATCTTCTTAAATGGCAATGTTGGTCTTAGACTGCAAAAAATTTTAAAAACAATCAATAATCGAGTATTCAAAAATCAAATATGACAAGCATTAGAATATGACAAGTGGCACTGTTCTACTAATTTTCAAGCTTATAAAAGACCAAGATGATTAAGTGAGGATGGGGTTCACATACTAATTCCATATTTTGTCAATTTATTATTTTTTTTTTCCTTTTCCTATACAAATATTCTAGTATCTAACTTGAGTATTTAAGAATTTTCATCGGAACATCGGCATCCTTGACCGTATTTTTTTATTATAGATCTCATATTCCAACCATTAACAAATATAAATAATTCATTTTTATAGTCTTTTAATAATCAACTATCACTGTTGATAAGTTAGAATTAAATATTATGAAGTTGATGTATAACTGCCACAATTTGAATATGTTCAATGAATGGTTTAATAGAATAATGTTTGTTCTTTGTTATCGTGGCATCTATATAATATTGCAACTTATAATGCACGTGTTGTGTTTGGGTTGACCAAAATAATAGGTTGCACAATACTTTAACCGGCATTCCCCAACTTCAATGTACCCATGCCCGAAATTCGCCGAAATTCCGCATGGACTCAAATAATAGTATTTTCACAGCTGGAAACAATAAGTCAAAGCCAAAAAAATCACGGGGAATTCGTTCCCATGCAAAGAGTTTACGTTTTGAACAATGGACACAGACACCAATGATATACAAAAACCAAACCCAAATGTTATTTTCTTTGTTTAAATAATATTTTGCCTTCTCTTAAAAAATACGTATAATATAGCATTGATATAAAAAATTTGTATTATAACTAATATTATTTAATTGTAAGAAGGACTGTAAACCCATTTATCCAACTTGTTCTTATTTTATTTGGATTTATGAATGAAAATAATTTTTTGATTCTTTCAGGGTAAGGTTTACGTAAGAAAGGACCATATATTTTGGGTAAGTATTTTTTTTTTTTTTATTAATCTCAATACTACATAATTGAATCATTTTTTTGAGTGCATTAAAAAAAAGAGATCCTTTATTTATTTTATTTTTTTGGTCAATGTAATGTCAATGATTATATATATAACTCAAAACTATAATTTTCAGCAGCAGCAGCGGAAGAAGAAGAAGAAATAAGTAAGATATGCATCTTATATTGTTCTCGTTCCAAATATAGATAGATCCATATACACTGTTGTCCATTTTCGTCCGAGAATTCAAAATCTGGAATTTTGGTAATGGGTCTGCATAAAATAAAGCTCGTAAGGAGTTTTACAAACTAATAAAACGTACTCGATTTTTATTTATTGATATAAAGACATTGAACTGAAATATGGCTGCTATTTTAAAACAAAATTTTGATATTTTGAAGGAAAAAGGCCAACCAAATGGTCTTTTTTTGTTGCCACGATATCTGATTCAAAATCATTTTCCAAACACACAAATATTTGAGGGAAGGGAATCATATTATTATTCTCGTCCATGTAAAAAATTTTGTTATATACATTTGCACGCTATCTTAAAATTGTACTCATACAGAATTTTATTTTTGAAATAGTGCGTAGACAGTTGTTGGATTTAAAAAATATATTTTTTTTTAAATTTATAACGATATAAATAATTTTTTAAAGTGAATCTTAGTTAATTTAATTGATATAATTTTTTTAATACTACAAAAAAGTATGATTTAAATCTCACTCGTATCGTATTTGAAGGTGTTTGATTTATAAAATTGGAATGTTTGCATGAACAACCGAAATGAGAAGCGGGTCTGAACTTTTAGCTCTCTATCTGCTTATCTTGGACAATGATTATTTAGGTGTTTATGAAGCCCAATTTGAATTGTTTATGAAAAATTTTCACCATCCCTAGTATTAATCGTCATGTTCTTCCTAATTAAGATTGTTGTCTAGACGAGTAGAACTTTGATGGGTTAATCTACTCAATTTTTCTTCTTCTTCTTCTTCTTCTTCCTTTTTTTTTTTTTTTTTTTTTTTTTTTTTTTT
>JAWDEX010182503.1:0-13867 GCA_035221805.1 Trichilia hirta | reverse complement strand
TACTAAAAGAAAAGATTTACAAAGGATAATGTCCATCACAACTATTCTTGATTGGCTTGTAGGGCATAACTCTTACAATCTCCCACTTGCACTCAAAGCCAATCACTTTTATGCTTAAGATCCATTTTCTCAAAATGTCTTTCGTGCATCTTTTGTGATAAAACTTTGGTAAGCAGATCTGCTATATTTGCTCTAATAGATACTTCAGCAATCTGGAGGTTACCTCTTACAGTAATCTCATAGATGAGATGATATTTTCGTAAAATTTGTTTTGATCTTTAATAAGACCTTGGTTTCTTAGCTTATGCTATGGCTCTATTGTTATCATAGTATAATGAAGCAGGATCAACAATGGTAGGAATCATACCAAGTTCAGTAATAAACTTCATCTAAACGCCCTCTTTTATCGCTTTGAAAGCTACAATATATTTCGCTTTAATAGTGAAATCAATAGTAATTTCTTGTTTAGAATTTTTCCAACTTACTATACCATTTAGGATATAAACATGTTCTAAAGTAGATTTGTTGTTATCTTTATTAGATTAAAAACTTGAATCAGTATAACCTTCAAGTTTTAAGTCTTATCTTAAACATCTCTTTAGTTCTTCTTAAGTATTTAAGGATGTTCTTAACTACAATCTAGTAACCTTTGCTTGGATCAGCCTGATATTTGCTCATGAAACTTAGACCAAATGCTATATTAAGCCTTGTACATAGCATTATATACATTATAGATCCTATAGCCAAAGTATAAGGAATTCTATTTATGCGTACTCTATTCTCTTCAATTTTAAGGGACATTTCTTTAGAGAGATAAACTCTATGACTATTGGTATATGTCTTCTCTCAGAGTTTTCTATGCTAAATCATTTTTACACTTTTTCTATGTATATTGATTGGGATAAGCCTAAAATCCTCTTTGATCTATCTCTATAGATCTTTATTCCTAAAATATAGGATGCTTCACCCAGATCTTTCATGAAAAAGTTTTTAGACAGCCAAATCTTTAATGATTGTAACATCCCAATATCATTCTCAATTAATAATATATTATCCACATGTAATATTAGGAATGTAATCTTGCTCCCACTAATCTTTTTATAAACACACAAATTATTCAAATTTTTGATAAAATCAAACGAGACTGTCTTATTAAAGTGGATGTTTTAAGAGTGAGATGCTTGTTTGAGTCCATAAATAGATGTTTATAGCTTGCATACTTTATGAGGATCTTTAATAGACATAAAACCTTTAGGTTGTATTATATACACATCCTCTTCTAGGTTTCCATTAAAGAAAATTGTTTTAACATTCATTTGTCATATTTCATAATCATAGTATACAGCTATAGCTAAAATAATTCGAATAAATTTAAGCATAGCTATTGGTGAAAAAGTTTCATCAAAGTCTATTCCCTGTCTTTGATGATAACTTTTCACAACTAACCTTGCTATATAGGTCTATACCTCTCCTACGACTCTAGTCTTTTTTTTAAAGACCTATTTGCAATCTATAAGTACAATACCTTCAGGTGCATCAACCAAAATCCAAACTTGGTTAGAGTACATAAAGTTTATTCAGATTGCATAACATCAAACCATTTCTTAGAATCGATACTGGTTATCACTTCTTCGTTGGTTTTAGGATCTTCATTTGATGAAAGATAAATTTCATATCCACCTTGATCAATATGTCCAACATATCTTTTAGGTGGTTTTGAAATTCTAGTTAACCTACGAATTTGTGTGTTTACATTCTCTTGAACAGGTTGTTTAAGATGTATAATACTAGGTCGTGGTTCAAAAATTTCTTTAAGTTTTATCTTTTGTTTACTATATTCTTCAACTAAAAATTCCTTTTCTAAGAATATAGCTTGTTTTGAGACAAACACTCTTTGCTCTTCATTGTGATAGAACTGATATTCAATAGACTCTTTTAGATATCCCACAAACCTATACTTGACACTTCTTGAATCAAATGTGTTTAGATTAAGCTTTTTCACAAAAGTTGGACAACCTCAAACTTTAACATACTTAAAGTCAAGTTTTCTATTCTTTTATATCTCATATGGCATTTTTGATATTGATTTTAATGGAACTCTATTCAATAGGTAATTTGCAATTTCTATAGCATAACCCTAAAAAGATATTAAAAGATCAACAAAACTCATCATAAAATATACCTTATCTAATAAAGTACAATTTTTCCTCTATTGGGACACTATCCCATGAGTTTTAAGATAATCTAAAATTTCATAACTCAAGTATTCTTCTCCTCGGTCTAATATGAGGATTTTAATACTTTTATCCATTTAATTTTCTACTTCATTCTTAAATTCTTTAAATTTCTCAAATGCCTCAGATTTGTGTTTTAGCAAAAACACATATCCATATCTTAAGAAATCATCTATGAATGTAATAAAGTAAGAATAACCTCCTCTAGTATTTGTTATCATTAGTTCGCATGCATCTGTATGAACCAAATCTAAAATATATGATGATCTTTTTCCATGTCCAACAAAGGGTATTTTGCTCATTTTACCCTTAATGCAAGATTCACAAGTATCAAATGACTCAAAATCATTTGTATTCAGATAACTATTTTGAATTAATTTGTGTAATCTTTTCTCATTAATATGACCAAGTCGACAATACCATAAATATGTTATGTTTAGACTATCTTGTTTTCTTTTATTGGTATGTTCAATATATAAGACCGTGTTTGCTATATTAAGTATGTACAAATCATTTTGTAAGATACAATTACTACATAACTATTTATTTAGTAATATAGTACAACCATTATTTACAAAACATAGTTCAAAACCCGTTACATCTAGTTTGGAAATAGATATAATATTTTTAACTATGTTAGGTACGCAAAAATAGCCTTGCAAAATTAAAGTCTTCCCCCAAAAAAGATGAAGTTGAGCAGTGCTTAAGATTAATGCTACAACTCTTGCACCATTGCCTACACATAAGTCCACTTCATTATTTTCAAGCTATCTGTTATTTGTTAGAATCTTCACATCATTACAAATATGAGATGCACATTCAGTATCTAATACCCATAAAGAACTATTCTTTTGTGTGAAATTTATTTCAATGACAAACATACCTCGTGAAGCAACACCTTGCTTCTCCTTTGCCTTTATTGCTAGATATTCCTTACATTTTTTTCCAATGCCTATCCTTTCCGTAATGGAAGCAAGTACCCTTCAATTTTTTCTTGACAACCTTATTCTTTTGGATTTTACCTTTTTCTTTAAGTGATTTCTTCTTCTTGCTAACTAATTTAGCTTTACCTTTTATAAGATCAGAAAAAGAACCATCTTTTACCATTATGACTTCACTTTTGCTCGATAAGATTTGCCCTTTGACTGTTTTTAACATATTTAAAAGTTTAGCCAAAGTTACTTAATCTTATTCATATTGAAGTTCATGATAAAGTTAGAAAAGGTTTGAGGAAGATATTGGAGAATAAGATCAATTGATAAACCATTATTCATTACAAAACCTAAATTCTCGAGATGTTCTATATAGTCGATCATCTTAAGCACATGATCATTTATCAACCTTTCTTGAGATATTCTAGACCTAAAAAGAGCCTTAGATACCTCATATCTAGTAGTTCGACTTTGCTTCCCAAACAACTCTTGAAGGTAAAGTAAAATAGATCTTGCAGCCAATTTCTCATGTTGCCTTTGCAACTCATTGCTCATATCGGCTAACATATAACACTTCATAATAGCCTTATCCTCCTTCCATTTATTGAAAATATTTTTCTCTTCCTTTGATGCATCATCCATAACACTTGTAAGTATCTTTTCTTCAAAAACATAGGCTATACACTCACAAGTGAGAACAATTCTCAAATTGCGTAACCAATCCGAGAAATTAGGACTAGTAAGCATATTTGTATCTAGTATACACTTAAGCGAACTAGCAAAAGTAGCCATTATGATCTATATTACAATACAACAAAGCATAACAAACATAATTAGTAATAAATATATTAAGAATTGGACTTTATTCTTAATAACCTCCCACTATTTTAATCAAAATGCATAACTCTCTTATATGAAAATAGGAAATAAATAAATAAAATTATTTCCTGGTGAGTATTAGAATCCCAATTAACATAAACAATATGATTTTGTGTGACACAACAAATCACATATTTTTTAACTAGGTAGGTAACTCTAACCAATTGCAACTCATGTAATTCCTAATTTATTTCGGCCTGTAGAACAAATATAATCTTGTGTGATACAATAAATCATATTGTTCTAATTAAGTTACGCCTACCATTTCTTTGTAAATTTAGTTTCATTATCCAACCCTTGTGTGACACAATAAAGCTAGATAATTACGCTTAACTTATAACATCATATGTCAAATGTGTCGACCGGTGACATTTAAACAAAATACAAGTCTTGTGTGACGCAACAAACAAGCATTAAGTAAATGAATTTAATTGACACATAAATGGTGGAAGGCCATGTAATTCATTCTTAATGATTTATATTTACAACTTAATATTTTAATAATGAGCGAGATTTAATTTTAATGGTCTCATCAATTTTACATATATCACATGTACCATTTTAATCAAGCATAGTTAAATATTTTTATTATGCATATTATTAACAAGACATTCAATCAAAATGCTCAAAACAATAATTTAATAAAATAATAATTATTCTAATTTTTCATAAAGTATTCGACAATTGAATAATTTTGAAATTGTTAGTTTATTCCATATTATATCCAACACTTGAACACATTATTAATTGTTTGGAAAATCATTTTCAGAATGAATCCAAAAATTAAAAATATTATTACAAGTTCCAAAAATGCATGAATATTATGAAACATTTACTTAATTAAGCATTTAATAATTAAAAACTTACCCAAGAACTTGATTTTACACTTAATCGTGTAAAATCAACTTTCATGTTTAATTGGCAAGAGTTCCACGATAATTTCAGCACAATTTGCTTCAATTTATTCATACACCATATAATTTATAGATTTATAAACACTTTGCAATTCTGAAAATTAACTATACAACACACTTAATCAAAGCAAAACTATACACCAAAAGTACTCTTATATATTCAAATATCAACCGAACTACCAAACCAACTTCTTCTCAACACAAGCATGATAAATATTCAAAAATTAACACAACCAGCAACCTATTGCTATCATTTCAAGTATTATCAACATCTAACAATAATTTAACTAGCAATCTAGTGCTCTGATACCACTGAAAGGTTATCTAATCACAACAGAAGCCAAAAATCTAGTTTGAATGCTATGGATATGTAATTTAAAAAAAAAATTAGATTTTAAAATCTTACTTTTCTTTAAATTTGTCACAAAAATTCAATACTTGAAGCTTGAAGAGTATTATAAACAGCTCTCTCTATCTTTGTCTATCCTTGATTTGAGCTTATTTGAGTTTGAAATGAGAAAATGCGATCAAAATCTTCAATAGATGAAAAAATCCTTTTGTTTCTTCTTTTCTTTGTTTTCACAGGTAAGTATCAAAGTAAAAATAATTTGATTCCAATTCAATACATATATCTCATGTCCTTGTAAAGGAAAATGATCTAATTATATTATCTTAATAATTAATAATATTTATTACAAATTCCATTCATTTTGATCTCGTTTTTAAAAAATCAATACTTGGCCAATATTAATTCATATACTAGCATTTCATTGGCTAATTTTTTATTATTATCCATACATTTAATATTTAAACAATTAATAAATAATTATATTATTAGTTAATTATTGTGATATTACCATAATATCCTTTTATGAAATTTACCATAAAACCTTTTTATAAAATTTATCATAATTAATTATTATGATATTACCATAATACTTTTTTATAAAATTTACTATAAAATTATTTAAAGAATTTATCATAATACCCTTGTACGGAATAATTTATAAGTAAGTATTTCAACACTTAAAATACTTCTCAAATAAGTTCCTTATTAATTTGAACGTAACTCAATAGGTTCACTATAAAGTCAGTAGTAGACGTATATTAAATTTTAAATTAAACTCTTTAATTTATTTAATATTTAATAAATAATCTCCTTATTAATTAAATATATCTACATACCAAGCTTGACATCTAACAATGTATCATGGCTACCCAAATTATAATGAAGTAGCAAGCTTTGATATGAATTTTTTTGTATTCAGTTTTCGTGTAGTTCAATATTTTCATCATACTTGTTTTGATCGGATCAAGGTTATGGTAAATTATCAAAACTTCTGTGTCTAATACTATATATAATGAAGTTTAATATATTAACTCATTCAATGTACTATGATTGAGAACTACTTCTCAATCCCACATTACATCTTGGTCAAAAATTTCTTGAGTCATATCTCTGTTATTCATATAGAGTATACTCTAAAAATGTACAAAAGGATGACAGATCCTTTATTGAATATTCACCTATATCCGTAAGTGTAGTACTATACCCAATAACTACCCTTAATGAACCTTACAATACATCCTAATTTAGTATTAAAGTACAGTATTTTACCCACAAGATAACTATGACATTCTCAAGTTTAAGGATCACTTACACTCCTAATACAAAAAATATTCAATTGACATTAAAATACAATTATCATTTGGATATTTCTATTATGAGTCAATTTAATGAACTCATTTTTTAATGAGCACCTACACATTTGCCTTAGTGTCACCACACAAATAATTTATAAGAATAATCATCTTTTTTTAACAAATAGGCAAAATATGTATCAGTCTAATCGATACTATAAAGGCCCCATTTTACAATCTTATGACTGAAAATATTTAAAAATGATGCATCTAATATTTCTATCTCATAAGTATGATCTCATCACAATTAGATATATATTGCAAATATTTTATGGACTTTATCATTACACATATAAATATGTATATTAATGATAAAAGAATTTGCCATGAAATAGTTATTTTATTACTAAAAGAAAAGATTTACAAAAGAATAATGTCCATTATAACTATTCTTGATTAGTTTGTAGGGCATAACTCTTATATAATGTGTATGGTACATATTTATTAATAAAAAAAATATTTTTTATTCATAAGTATATACTACTTTCTTTGTCTAATCATACTAACGATAGAGTATACGTATAAATGTCCAGATAATTTAATTATCTAAATTATTTTCTATAAAAATAGTATCGATCGAGAATTGATATTGCATAATTTATACATTAAATGTCTTTGATAAATATCATAAGATAATATTAGTGCGAGTGACTTAATAGTTATGTCATTAAGATATTAATGTGGATTAATAGTTAAAAAATTATTTTTTTGAATATGACTGAAAGTGTAATGAATCACACAAAAGTATGGTATTAATAATTCATCATATGATTGTATTAATGTCTTAACTAATTTTTAGATCTAAGACATCATAGTCGTTATTCGGTATAAATGCACATAATTTATATGGTATATAAATATAAGACTAATTATATCTCATCCACAAAAATTAATTTAGTCATATATTATTTATATCAAGATGTAAATAACTATTAGATAAATTTTGTTAACTCGATATAAAGAATTTTAAAGTTTTATTAAATCGGTTCAAAATCGAGTTCTCAATTGAACATTTATAAATAGCTAAAATCCTAATTCCTTGGTTAGAGATAAAATAAAATTATATGAAAAGTTCATACTGACTAGTTCAACTAGTATCAACTTATAAATATATATAATTAGGTTTGAGATTTTGATATTTATGAGCGCTAACTTAATTAGAATTAGACATATAAAAAAATATTATTCACACAATATATACAATCAGATATAAACAATTCGATAAAGAACCTTTTTTATTGTGATTTCGAAATGATAACATATTATCAGATGTTAATTGTAGTTATTGTTTATTTAAATAGTTCAAAATAAGCTCGATAAAATTGATTTCGGCTCATCACAAAAAAGTATAGCCAATTACTTGTGCTCGTTCTTACTTTGACAGAGAATAAATATTATTCGTAATAGAGTTAACACTCTTAAATATAATATTAGGCTAAAAAATTTAAATAATTTAATAAAATCAAAAATTTTGATTAATTAACCCAAATATAACTTAGAGTAGATTACAATATTCTATTGATATTAGATATTGAAATAGAATTAAAATAAGTTTAATCAAAATAAATTTTACTAACTTAGAAATATATTTGTTATTAAATAGTTTAATGAAAGTAAATTTATTATTTTATATTTTACAATTACAAAGTCCGTTGGACAAACTTTAAAACTTATTTATTATTAATTAAAAGATTAAGGACACTTAAATAAATAATACAAATATTATAAATAGGGACCAAAGGTCCAATTTTGATAATTAATCTAAATTTTCAAAATTTTGATAAAGTTTCAAGCTCTTTCTTATCTCTAAAAGTTCGGTCATAATAATTTCAAACACTTGAATTTGATTCTTTTGAAAATCTTATATTTTAAAAGTTAATCTTCATCAATCTCAAATAAATGTTAGTTTAATCCTTAATTAATTTAATTAATTTTGTGAATTAAATCGTAAATTGTATATTTATAACTTGTAAACTCTAATTGTTCACTTAGCTCGTATTTATTCTTCAAGTTTTACATTATCATTGACTGTCTTTTTTAGTGACCATTATTTTATCCTAACTTTAGATTCAAGTACCGTGTCATCATACATAACGACCTTCTAATCCAATTTAAATCAATCTACCTAAGATAATTCGTAGAAGTGTAGAGTGAGCTTCATCAAATCCATTCTTCATATAAAAAAAAAAAATTAGACTTCCACGTAGCATTCAATTTTACGTCCACTCATTCAACTAAATTTATACTATAATAAATATTACAAAATAAAAAATAAAATTATTACAATAATGTTTTATGCAATTATCAAAAATATATTGTTGCATAAAGATAATAAATTATTATGCTTACGAGGTTTCACTCGTTTATAAAATATAAAAAATTTTGTTATTAGTGTTTTTTAATATTTATTAATATTTTTATATTTAATAAATTATAATTTTTAATGTATTAAAATATATAAAAACATTTATTAATTATTACATTAAATTTTAAAAATTATTATAAACAATAAATATAAAAAATTTTAAGAAGTTCGTCGAAAACATTCGTTAACAAAATTTGATGTAAAATTATAGGGCCGATTTACCTTCATTTCCGTAGCGTTGAAGGAGATCGTAGCAATGGACTGGCAACTGGAAAGTTTCGAACTGTCAAGCCATATTCGCACCTGCATTGCGTGCCACAACTTTTGCTGTGATTATTGCAGGTTACCTTGTCTATTTGCTATATTTTCCCAGTCTCCCACTGTCGTAAAGCATCCATACTTTCATATATATTAATCTGAAAAGATAGCCTAGGGATGCGAGATTTAAAAATTCAAAATTATATTATGGGCAAGGCTATGGTGCAACCGTACTCAGGTTTTTTTAATTCTTAACTTTTTCGTCGATTCTCTAATTTTTTTAATTATATTTTAATAAATTAAAAAGTATAAAGAAATAAATTAAAAATGCAATAAAAATTTAAAACTTATATCCTATTAATGTAACATAACCTTAAATTTAAAATAATAGAGAAATAAATTATTCAAATAATAATATTAAAATATAAAATAAAATTTTATAAATACTTTTTCAGGTATAAAATATATAATTTCATAAAAATTTCAATAATGTGTAACAGACTCTCATTTTTAATATATATTCTTTTTACAATTATCTAAAATATTTTTTAATTGTTATTAATAAAATAAAGGAAAATTAACACAAATAATTTTCTTTTGACTCTTAATTTTAAAATTGACTTAGTTTAAAAAAAATTTTATATTTAATTAAAAATATTTATTTTAAACTATTTTATTTTGAGATCACAACAAAACTAAACCATCTTTCTATCACTGTCACTTTTTTTAATTAAATATAACAAATTTTTTTATATTCAAATATTTTTTTTCTAAGTCATTTTTGGCGGTAAAATTAATTAAACAACGGCACAATTTGTGAGTTTTTTTAATCCTTTTCAATTCTATTTTGTATTATGTATAAAACACTAAATTTTATTTATTTATTTATTATTATTGAGATTAGGTGATGGCAAAATAAAAATTTATCCTTTATCACTCGAGTTAAACCTGAGAAAGCCTTTTATTCAGATTGTATTTTAACCTATCTATCTCAGATAGTCTTGAATTAATTTGTATTACTTGATTAATTTAATGTTAGATTATAGTTATTATATCTTTAGCTTCCAAGGTTTCTCAAAGGATAAAAAAATCATCTTTGGACCTAATTTAGGAAACAAAATAAAATAGGAACAAGTTAAGAAAGACAGCTTATAGAAAAGTCAATATTTCTATAATAAAATATATTTCTCATTGTATACTGGAAACGAATCCTCATTGGATATGCAAGGAAAAGTCCCTAATATAAGTAGAAATGTTACACATATAAATGATAACACTTTTATAATAAGGTAGATTTTTTTTAGAATTCTTGGTAGGTACCCATGTAAGACATTTAAGAAGGAAAACTCGGAGATAATTTCAAGTAGTATTAAGGGATAGCATGAGCACGAGATAATGTTACAATGTACTTATTAGTAGTGAAAATTGTGAGTTGTCTTATAACTCTTAAGAAATCAAGGATGTTATTTCACTATAAATAGAGACTTTAAGAGAATATAGACATTCAACTGGTTATCAAAGTTACAATGTATAGACATTTAACTCTCAAGAGTGAATGATATTCTTATTCAAACTCTTAAGAGTGAATAGTATTCTTAAAATAATTAAAACCTAAGAAATATTTTAAGTTTAAGACTTTATATTCTTTTTATTAAAATAATAAAAGAGTTGGAAGTTAGGGACTTTATAAATATTAATTATAGCTTTATGGTCACCTATTATCTTATTGTTATTATTTTGTATGCTATTATATTTCTGTATTGTGTGGTTTTGAGTTGTTACCATGGGTAAAATTTCTTGTGGTGAAGTGAAAATCGTTGGTCAAGTGATTTTTGGAACCCGAACTTATCCTAAACCAAATGAAAGTTAGGCCTAGATTCTTGAGAATTGGAATCAAGTTGAGCCCTAGCTTTGTGGGCTTTTCAGTCTTTTGAATATAATTATTATATTCTTATATTTAATATAATTTATATTTTTAAAAATAATTATGTAATTTTTTACAAATTAATTCGATGTTTTAAAGTTTTAATTGAAAGACTAATATGTAAGGTACTAAACTATAATCCGTTACGTAATTATTTCTAAAATGAAGTGCTAATTTGTTATTATCTTCGGTTCCATTAATGAGCCTGCGTTTGGGCTGGGCCGAAGACAAATCTGACTGGGCCTAAAGTGTTTTGCAATCCTTAGGCTTGGTGCATTGCAACGGAACCACCGTATCCACAAAAGATCCTTAAGACAATAGCTAAAATTCATTTTACTGTATTGTTTACTAATTTTTATATAGTAATTATTAATTATTTATTATACTTTTTAATTTGATATTATAATTTTATACATTTTTATAAATTAAAAAAATACAGAAAATAAAAATTATAACAAAGAATTGGAGATATGTATAATAACAGAGTAAATGCAAGTATTTGAAATATCCCATCAATTCAATATATAACTCCCACAGGTAAATCTTTTAACTAATGACTCGTGGGAGTATAATGAATCATTTAATACAATGGTCCCATCTCATTCAATATAGTATTTCCTTAATTTTTTGATTAATTCAAAGTCGTTTAAAAAAAATTCCTTTGAAACTTTCACAGCGCCGTCAAATAAAGCTCCCTCTTTTCAAATAATAATAATAATAAAACGCTCTAAATTTTCTCTGTTCTTACTTTTTGGACCCATTCTATTCAAAGTCTTGCTTTCCCATCCAAGGTATTCATCATTCATAAATACAATTTGGGCAATGAAAGGGAATGCTTGATATGTCTAATTAGTGGGCAAGCCCAGTGGGTCCTTGTTCCAAATAGCTCCCGTCATACGAAATTAACTACCAAAAGTATGTTGGTGTAGATTCAAGAATTTAAACAAAAATTAATTAAAATGAAGAATTGCTGAGTAGTAAGGAATTATTATTTAATTAAACTTACAATATGTGTTGTAATAAATTCAAGTTACAATAGGATCAAAAATTATTGTCTATTTTAAAATAGGATAGAGTATAAATTATTCAAAAATTTGAATACACTACAATATTAGTTTGTGGAAATAAATTTATCTAATAATATTAAATTTTTTAAACATGATAGGTAGTATAAGAAGCATCTTGACCCACTTGGTGAAATATTACTACACACATATTATGAATGTGTAATATTTTGGGAATAAAATTAAAATTATAGATTAAGTAGTTTTTAATATTGTTTAAAATAATATTAAATAACATATTTAAAATAAATAATAATAATTAATAATATATATTTTCAAGGTAAGGCTACAGTGTATGTAGATGTATAGTACGGCTCTTTATTTTTTGAACTCTTATATTATAATTTTTTATGATAATTTTTTCTTGTTAGAAATTATAATAAAAAATAAAAATAGCTATGATAGTAAGAATTTAGAGAACACTTTGGTTTAGTAAATATATAGTGTGCATATTTCAAATTTATAGCTTTAATTTAGCTACAAAATGGTGTGACATTGGTCAATTAGATGATAAAATAGTATAATAAATGATTTTAAAATTTGTGAAACCTAAGAAAAGGATATCATATTATTTGGGATGCCAAATTTGAAATATGTAATATATTTTTTTTGATGAAATGTTGCAAAATTAAATAGAGAATGATTTATGATTTTTTTTTTAATTTTTTTATTAACAGTTATATTCATGCACTTTTAATAATTGATATTAAATATAACACATAATTAGTGTATAATTAATAAACTCTTTCGAACAAATATTTTTATTCATAACAATATAACAAAACACAAAAGTTGAATTTATACAAAATCAATTAATAGAAAAGTTAAAATTATGTTCATTCTTGTGGCCGTTGCAAACATACTTACAAATAGGAAGAAAATCACATATACAATGAACATCTTCAAGAATTATAGTTCATAAAAGAATTTTTAGCACATCATAATTGACTCTTTTAATTTGTACTCCATCAATATAGTTCGCTCTTAAGTGAAAGAAAAAAAAGAAATTTTTTTTGCGCTATCCATCATATATAACTTAAAATCTTTAAGATATGAGCCATAAAAACTCTAAATTTAAGAGAATTACTTTTAAAAACACACATAAACAACAAAAACATTGAGATCTTAGTCATAAAGAATTCAAATTCAGAAAAACACTCCCGAACAACAACAAACCAAACAACATCCATAAATAAAAATCCAGAAAAATACTCTCCTAATAATAATAAAACAAATAATACATATCCAATCTATTGTTATTATTGATATATAAAATTTTTCAAAAGAAAGACTTTAAATATTACATAGATTTTATCTTTGTTTGCTACTTATGGTATTATTGGTAACTTTCTCAGTAAATTCTCCACGATATAGCTATTTAGCTGCCTAAAAACTCAAAGAAGTAAGTTAAGAGTAAAGCTAACTTTTAGACGTATAAACTCCAATTCCTAAGTTAGGCATGGAATTTGAGAGAAAAAAAAAATAAAGCTATAGCTAGAAAGAAAGAACGAGTATAAATACCGATGCAAAATAAATATAGTGGTTATTATTATATCTAACCCTATATACGGTAGAGGGAAGCAGATATTTATAGTG
>JAWDEX010182472.1:0-13880 GCA_035221805.1 Trichilia hirta | reverse complement strand
CTTGCAAGGTACAACACAACCTAACGTGATGAGATACCCGAATAAACAACTCCCATTTTTTAAAAAAGCATTGGGTCGCTTCGGTAATCAAGAAGAAGTCGCCTCGGCAATCGAGGTGGTTGTCCAGATACCAAGACGATCAGGATCAGACTAGGCTTTTTATTTAGTAAAATCTAAAGTCAGAAAACTTCAGCTAGAATAGGTCCCAGATCGATAAATGTCATCAATAAACTTAATAGACATGAAATGGCGAAATTTCATTAGTGACTGCCTGACACTGGAAACAACACACTAGAGAGAAAAACCTAAACCATCCGGAGTTACTGAAAGACGAACATTTAAGCAACCAAAAAAACACACTATTCTTGCTCTATTTTACATCACAAATTAAGATAGAGGTATTTGAACTTCCCTGTCTTTCTGATCTGCGTTGCATTTTGACGAATGAATGTGTAGATGCCGAACGATTTGCTTGTATACGCTTAGTTTTCGAGATTTTGTTTTAACTAATTTGATTGAGGTATTGTTTTTCTTTTGTCGATTTGCTTTATAGCTTCCTGAAACTTAACCGGAGATTTTCATTTCCTTGCTATGGTTAATGAATAAGTATTGACGGAGCTACCTAATTGCTTTGTAGCTTTGGCTTCGTTATGTTGATTAATAACTCGGAGGGAATGATTTTGAAAAATTTGTGATAATTAAATCACTGAATTTTTGTTTGCTTTTCTCGTTGGAGTGGTATGTAATTGCATTGGAAGTTTGAATTTCATTTTGATCAATGTTTAATGTGAATTTAGTTCTTTTTTGATTGAACAAATATGTTTTCATACTTGTTACTGAGAGAATATTAGTTTGATGTTCATTCCTAAGTGTTGTAATTTTCTGTGATTGTGAGTAGTTTCCGGCATTAATGGCGTCCAAGCTAGTGCAGTTGCAATCCAAGGCTGCTGGGGCCTCAAAGTTTGTGGCCAAGCACGGAACTGCCTATTACAAGCAGTCATTAGAACAGAACTAGCAATATATCCAGGAGCCGCCAGCTGTTGAGAAGTGTAATCTTCTGTCTAAGCAATTGTTTTACACTCATCTCAGCAGGTTGTCTTTGCTATTTTATCCGGTTGATATTCCAGTTTTTCTAATCAGTGCCTGATTTTTTACCTTTTAAATTGATTGATAGGTTGTCAATGCTCATTTGCTCGTCTTGATTTTACTTTTCATATTTTACCGTCATATTGATTTTACTGGGCCTGCAAGGATTGTTGAAATTTATGCGTACCCTAGTTTGGTATCTCCTACATTGAGATAGTACTAAAATTGCAGAAATAAGCAGTGAAACCTAATATCTAATCAATCGAGCTAGAAAAGCATATAGCACGAAATCCCATCTTGTATGACAGAGAAATAAACAAATGTAATATTGTATACTAGGTTGATGGTGTGTACCTGCCATTCATTCAGTTACTGGACAAAAGCTCTTTATCCTTTTGGCTTGCCTCTTTCTTTCTAATGTCATAGATTTTCTCATTGATGATTGTTTAATAAGTCGATCAAACATCTTCTTGCCTGATCCGTATGCTTTTGTTAATAAATCTCTCCTTTTCCATCCCATAATAAAAATATACAGCTTGTCATTATGTCACAGTCATACTTTTGGTCAGTTTATGTTCTTGTAAATGTTGCTATTACAGATTTTTAGTTAATTCAATTGGTATAATCCCGTGGGTGGTAGAGAGGTCCGAGGCCTGGTAAAATCACTTTCACTGGATAAAGGAGGGATTGGGTTATTTTCTTGTAACCAATGGACAAATTGTACATGTTCTTGGCAATTTTCATAACGTTTGTTGAAGAAGGTGCCTAGTGTGACAGCCGAGGGATTGAAGTTTGTGATGGGGCATATAGACTTTTATCTTTTAGAAATTCATTTCTTTGAAATGGTTCCCATTCTCCCCGCTAATTATTTTGGGACTTGGGTGCATTCGGTAAAGTAGTTACTACTAGGCAGTTGTATTACCAGTATTGGACTCCTCAGATACCCCAAATCACTTGGTCGACTGAAGTATTATAGCACTATGGCTGGACCATTAAATCTGCTGGGTATTGTATACCTGACAGGCAGTCTCAATTCACAAAATACAGGAACGTATAGCAATAAACAAATGTTCATAAATATGGTAAAACGCAGATAGAACAT
Source organism: Trichilia hirta (assembly GCA_035221805.1). Lineage (NCBI taxonomy): Eukaryota > Viridiplantae > Streptophyta > Magnoliopsida > Sapindales > Meliaceae > Trichilia > Trichilia hirta. Next base: position 11,692 of record JAWDEX010182472.1, on the reverse strand, counting down.
GTTCTTCAACCAAAGATGGATAAGGCATCAGCTCTATATATTTATTATTTTCCAGTAAATGACAGGCACATCAACCAAACTGAGTCAATTCTCTAATTCCAAAAAGTTACATATTCCATCCATTTTTCCTTTATCAGCATGAAATGGCCAGAGAGAAACAAAATTTGAGATATGTAGTATTTTAACTGCTTCCGGGTTAATGTAATATTACTCTTGTGAAGGTTGCCTCTCAACCATCTTCAAAAGAGATGACTCCTGAACGCATGTATCATTCTTGGCGAAAAAAGTAAAACAAATGCTAGGATCGAGCCAAAGAACATTTTGATGACATACTTTATGGGGTCATTGTCATCTTCTTCAGAGCTACTCCTTGGGGTGGACATGGCTGACGCTGAAGGTAGGGCTTCTAATACTGCTTCTGCGAGATCTGTTATGAAGGGCGGGCTGCAATTCATAGCAGGTACACGTCCCCAATTTTCAATGCCCGATTCAAGAGCTAAGTGCTTGTATTCCATGTCAATCTCTTCAAGAGTCTCTATGTGCTCACTGACAAAACTGGAAAATGGGGTGAAAAATTCATTTACTCTCTAGTCAACCATTTTCAAGCATCTACTGGAATAGTAACTAATCATGTACCTGACCGGAACGGCTAGAAGACTCTTCACACCTCTCTGGCCAAGCTCAACAAGAACTTCATCAGTATAGGGCTTCAGCCACTGTACAGGACCAACTCGACTCTGTACAAAATGACCAAAAGAGTAAAATTAAACATTCCAATCTATTAAGCTAGAAAATGTTCAAGTAACCAAAGAAATTTAAGTTACAATCAAACCTGGTACGCCAAAGTATGGTCGTTGTTGATTCCTCTATCTTTTAAATTCTTCATGATTAGGTAAATGCACTCTTCCATCTGATCTTTGTATGGATCACCAGCATCCTCAACATAACTGACTGGTACACCATGGGCGCTGAAGAATATCATAACCTAGAGTAGCACATAGCATGTTAGAGAACAGCTGTCAAAGGACCATCACCCAGACACATCAAGTTTTAAATATACCAAGTTTGTGCTTCAAAGGAGCCATGTGAAGAAGAAATATACACAGTAAAATACCTCACCTCCTTGGGCTTTTGGAATTTCTCTAATTCTTTATGAATAAAGTCAGCCATAGAGTTGATATATCCTTCTCGTTGATACCAGGACCTTATAATAGAAACAGGTAGCCTTGATAGATATGCATCTTCCCTGAAAGATTACTCACTCAGAATGGCATAAAAAGCAGGACAAAATTGGTCATTGCAGGCAAGAAGAAGCTTACACAATAGTACCTAAATAGATTCTGGAGAACACGGATGCTCGACCCAGTTGTGGAGATAGAGAATTGTGGATAAAGCGGCAGCACAACGAGCTTAGTAATTCTGTCCTTCTTAATCTGTTGCGTATAACATAAATGTTAACAGTATGGATACCAGTAGCTTTGAATAAAAGGGAGCATTTTCTCAGCTGCTTAGCTAAACACTAAAGCCACTGAAACATGTGATAGTTATGTCATTATCAACTGCTGAATGTTGAGTGAAGGTTTAGAGAAAAGAACTGTATTCCACGAAACGGTGTTCCATCATAAGAAAACAGTTACTACAAAAGTAAAAATGAGGTTACACCCACCTGCTGAACTGCCTCTTCAGTGAAAGGGTACCAATACCGCATTCCAACATAGACATTCACAGACAAGTTCTTCGCTTCTAAGGCCATTTTGAGTGCATGTGCCTGAAACAAGATTTTCAAACTTATGAGAACAAACCAGATAAAATGTTACATAAAATGGGAACAAAAGAGCATAAGTTTTAGAACATAGTTCATTAAGGAAATGAATAAAACTAAAGGACATATTCCACCTGCTCATCTGTTATTTTACGCAAAGGTGAGCCACCTCCAATGGCCGCATATCCTTCTTTACTCTTGGGAGCCCGTAAAACTGAAATTAATTTTGCCAAGGGCCACTGAAGAAGCCGGAACAGCCTGGGAAGACGAATGATGTCCTGTTTAAAAATACAAAAATCACGACTATAACAATATATCTAAAGCATACAGATGGCAAAGAGAATAGGTAAAACAACAATTACGGAAGCGGAATGGAACAGAGAGAGGCAGACATACCGGATCTGCGAATAAATTAAACAAAAAAGGTTGAACATCCTGAAGTGTTTCAGGCCCTCCAAGATTGAGAAGCAACACCCCAACTTTATCCTCTGTGGCACGTGAATGAGATTGATATTCTACAACATTTTCACCATACGTTGCAACTCCGCCAGTGCAGAGTGCTTTCCCAGCAGGATTTCTCCTCGTAACACAACCAAAAAGATATGATCCCCCCCAAATACTAGTTCTTTTAGTAACTGAGTCAGAACTTACACAATTGAGTGATTGAACTGAAGTTCTATCGAGTTCGTGTTCAAATGCTTGGCAGGATACAGATGTGATAGATTTGGCATGGGCACATACCCTGCTATCATAATAACTTATCTTATTATTGGCGTGGAAAAATAAATATCGAAATTGATTTCAAAAATTTGTTTTTAAGCTTATTATTAACATCAGTCTATCACAGCTTTAAGATCCATTGGCAAATTTAGACTCTGAATTTCAGTCAATAACATAAATTCACAAACTTAGAACGCTGAAAATCAGTAGCATCAGCCACATCCATCCATACAAACAAATTCTAAGCACTCATCTTATAGCAAAATTTCATTCTGGAGATCTCAAAAACTGACTTGGTAAACTTTGTAACCGTTTGGCTGAAAATTTTAAGAAAATTAACAAACTGGATCATATTTAGAACAAACGAAAGAAAAAAAAAATAAAGGAAAGAACTTTCTGCACCAAACAACACGTAAACCTATAGCAAAAACCAGATTCTCAACATATTGGATGACCTTTTTTAGGTCAACCGAGTCAATAGGGATGTGATCGAATAAACCAATTACATAAATTAGATAAACTGATATTAAACATAAAAATGAAATAAAACTTACGTTGGATTTAGTTTGTGGAGATTGAAGTCAGAGAGCTTTGCACGGGAAAGAAATCCAGAGTATGATACAGCATCCATGGCGACGGTTCTCCACTTTTTTATTAAAAAAAGCTTAAATCAATTCGAAAATGAGAAAAAGCTAAAGGGGATCTGTGCTAGGCCTGGGTTGTGGATTTTCTTATATATATATATATATATACTTGTTTGAGATATTTTCGATGGTTTGTTGAAACACCGTTTTTAAAATTAAAAAAATAATAAAATAAGTCAGTGAATACCTACTTTCCTTTTTGGCGTCCAAATTCTTCTCTGTTTGACTTTGTTATGCTACACGTTTTACGTTTCCAGGACGACGACGGGGGAGGACGGAGGTGACTTTATGGAACCTTCTTTTCCTTCTCCCACCGCAATTAAATGCATAAAATTTATTTGTTCCTATATGCGACGTCGTTTAATGACCCTTATCGATCCAAACCAATAAACATGAAGCTCGGTAATGTTTTTCATTATTTTTTTTTAAATATTAAAAAAAATATAAACCCATAAAAAATTTAGCGGAACTGCTTACATAAAATTTTATACAAATTGTTAATATATATTATTGTTATATATCTTATGTTTGAACAAAAATAAAAAAAAAATAATTAATAAAAGAGTTTGTATTATTGTTATTATTATTATTATTATTATTATTATAATACACTGCTTTATACTTTAATTTATGTTATTTTAGTTCTCAAATTATCGTTATTTATCTAACACAAGATTTAACCTCGTGCAGTACAGTATTATTATTATTATTATTATTATTATTATTATTACATAAAATAATAAACAATATGGAATAAGTTAATTGCTTTGTATCATTATTGGTTGTCAAAATAATGAAACAATATTTATTGACTAACATTACTATCTTGTTCCTACATCTTTTACTACCCAAAAGTCATAATAAAACTACTTTAGAAAACAAGAAAAAAAAAATGGTTGTCTCGTGGAATTTTGTCGTTGCACGTGATCTTTGAATTATATTTAAAATAGGAATATGAGTGTCATGTTAATATAATAACCATTACAGAAAATTTAGATCCTTATTTACAAAATTTGAAAATTATAACATAAAAGTTAATTCTCAACTTAAGAATTTTAATACCATAATAACCATTAAAATTATACAAAATTTAGATCCTTATTTTTAAAATTTAAAAATTATAACATAAACTTAAGAATTTTATTACTAAATCTAAGATGTTAGTTGTATGATGCTGTAATTAGTGGTATGACATATTAAATTATCCCTTGACAAAAGAATATTAACCTGATTTAATATTTTTTCTTATTTGTTGGATTAATCTTCTTTAATAATAATAAAAGTTTTATTGTATTATAAAAAATATAAAATTTGGTGGACAATTCTATAAAAAAAAATAAATTATGTGGCAATTGTCAAAAGAAAAATTTAAGGGGTTGAATCAGAAAGGCTATATAGTATTGTTAAGAAAGAACTGACTGAAGTTACCTTAACAGCCCTAACCTATTTTAATATTAAAATGCATACCTTGCAAATAAACCAGCCTTCAGTCGGTGTCTATTTCAGTAAATTTAAGTTCCGAGCGAGTAAAGGTTTTATCGAAAACAGAATATATATATATATATACTTTACGTTTCTAAATCTCTCTCTGCTTTAGCTGCTTCGTCTAACTACGCTTCGCCTCATGCCAAAAATTTTTGCTTTTCCAGTAGTTTACTTACCTGTATTTCTCTTACAGGCCAAATTACTACCCGTCTTCAACATCTATAGCCCTTTTTAACTCGGATTATTGCGGATTCACACCTCTATACGATGTTTTCGTTTACAGAAACTTCGATCATCAGATTTGAACTTTTTTCCATGGTTATTTGTTTTCACTTTGTTTATTTTATCCCAGTTAGATTAGGGTTTCAAACAATTAAATTCGACTGTTGGAACAAAAATTGAAGTTACTGTTCAGGTTATATCCCGACAGTCTCACACCTGCATCCCGACGCTCATGGTGTGTTGTTGATGCTTACGCGGGAAATCAGTTCTTTTATCGACTGGGAGGTCGCGCCACCCACACCACTAATTAGAGTTTACAGGTTCCACTACATACCGACTATCTTGCCACAGCGCATGTCAACCCTGGCTTTCGCCGGGAGGAACGACATAATCCTGAGACTATCGAAAGCGAAAAGACACACCAATGACAAAGTCTCCGTAATCATGTCAAATTCGATCCAAAAATAAGGGCGGCGAAAGAGGGCAATTCGACCCTGAAACGGGTGTGGCGAAAGGAGACCAAGCAAGAATTTTGAAGTCACTGCAAGATATCGTACCACATTCGAGATGTCGTATTCTGCAAGTTATAGTCTAACAGTCTAAATTATAATTGCATTAGCTCAAATGATGATTATACAATGACTTATTATTTAATGTCAGCACATAAATTTCTCTGATAAACGTCGGGTTTTTTTGGTTTTTCGGTACACGCGCAAAAGCTTGAAAAAACGCGTCGTTCATCACTGAATGTCCGTCTTTTTTCAACGTTGAGAGATATAAAAATAAAGAATATAAACACACTCGCTTTGCATCGGTATTTTTCACACACTGCTTTCATACTTTAATATATATTTTAAGTTTAATATAAGTCTGTTTTTAGGCAGAAGCTTATCGACTCGAGGTGGATCTCAGACCCATCAGCAACTAAGAACGGCAAAAATTTGTGTTTTTGATTTTTTTTTTTTTTTTTTTTTTGAATTTCAGACATTGACGTCGACATTATTTCACAGCTCTGACGACAATATAGCGCTTACGAACGCAATGAAGATGCTGTAGTCAGTTGATCAATGAAGTTTAATTCATAAGATTTCCATTGATTTGCCGAAGCTATATAAGATCAGGCAACAGGGAAGCTTTCATCTTTTTGTGTGCTCTGAGCACATGGGACTCTTTTATCTTGTTACTAAGTGATGTGCGAATTGTCGAAAAGCATCTATGGATTCTTTTTTTGGCATGGTAGTCATGTGCGTCCAATTATAATTGGGTGTGTGTTTTCGCCAAAATTGATAGGTTAGTAGAATACAAAGTATTCATGTGGCTCCATATAATGAGTCAACAGCAGCTGCCTATCCATGGCAGCCCGTCTGCCGCTTGGAGCCAATAGAGACGTACCCAAAGACGATCCTTGAAACTCATCGTTGCTTCATGATACATAACTGGTTACATTTTCATTCAAGTTTCTATGATTGATTGTTTTGAATTCAGACTTTCTTTCATGGAGAGTTGATAAATGGTTAACGGGCACTCAGTCAGGCACGGGTGATTGTTTCTCCATCGAAAACAAGCCACCTTTTGCATGGTGCCTCAAGTAAGCTACTGACATGATAGGAGGAAGATAATTCTCTAAGGCTTCCTTCAAATTTAAAGGAGCTAAATTCCTTCACTTTTAAAAAACAAGTTAGATTAGGAGTTTTAAAGCTTTCGTCGAAATACTGAATTAATTTTTTTAATTAAAGCTAGAAGAGGATTTACTATGTTAGATGATGAAAAAAATTCGAAATGGTTCCATATTAGACTGAACAGCAAGTGCCCGACCATGGTGCCTTGTCTGCCGCTTGGAGGCAGCAGAAACTCGCTGGAGGAAGATACCTTGAAATGCTCTGGTTTTTAATGTCACAATTTTCAGCCACAGTTCGGCTCTAAGTTCCATATCTTTGTTTGATTTGGTACTGTTTGAGAGTTGAGATCATACAGTTCTGTGTCTCTGTGTTATTTTTTCACCCTTCTAACCTTCAAAGTAAGAGGAAGAAACTTGAATTGTAAGTCTCTGATCAGACATCTAAACATCCGTTCTTATAATGTTTATGTTGCTATGCATATGCATTTCAGATGGCAAGGACGCATCTACTTTCTATACTAATCCAAGCCAAAGTAGCTGAGCATTATGCTTGTAATCTGTTATGTAAGAACAGCACATGATACCTGTTTATGATATTAGTTGCCATTTTTTTATTGAATTGTAAAAAAAATTGGTTCTTTTTTATTCCTTTCTGAAATTTGCTGCCTTGTTTTACAAATTATCGGGGTTACAAATTAGAGTCAGTTGAGGTTGATTGCTTGATTGGTCTTTAATTCTTATTCATTTCAGATGGCAGCGAAGTTAGATTGGTCTTTAATTGCTATTCATCTCACATGGCAACGAAGCATCTAAGAACTCTTAGGTTGCTTGTAATCTGAGCGGCCGGCAGCCTTTAAAGCCCACAGGTTTTGTACATGCAGGTTAACTAATTGTAATTAAATGGCTGAACTAATTTTTTGTATGTTACTAATAATTGAATTGGAATGAGCTGAAGAGTATGTTTTGTTGTAGTGCTCTGCATATTTTAGGTTTTTGAAAGTTAGAAAGAAATTGCATTTTATACAAGTTTTCTTCCATTATCTTACTGTTTATGTGCAATCTTCCACTAATCCCACAAGATAAAACTAAAAGACAATCTCAAATTAAAACTATTAGTGAACAATCAAAAATTAACAAAGAATCAGCTCCTTAAGGAAATTTAATTTTTGGTTAAAAATCCCTCCTAAAAATGTTCTCCAATGCAGACTAACTTTTACTGCATGAAACGATTACAAATTACACATCAAAATTAACCACGAATGCATTCCTTATCAGTGTTGAGAGTAAGGAACTAAGGATGCGGTAGACAATTTTATATATGATCAAGAATGGGTTAAAAATGAGGAAATCCCGGTGGTAGTGATCATTTCAAATATGGTAAGGACGGAGTAAAAGAATTTCACCCATGCTCAGCGATGGGTTAAAGATTTTAAAAGAAACATTAGTCAGCAGAAAATCATGGTGTTAACGTGATCAGGTGGTCATCATTGCGAAGTTGAAAGTACCATTTTCCTAATCCAGTATGCCATAGTAATGGTCTGAACGAGTCCAAAAATTTCACAATGAAAAGATGGTAAAAAGAAAGAACTTATACAGTTTATAAAATTGGACATCCAGCAAGATGATAAGACTCAACTTGAGAAATCTGCTAAACACCAATCAACTTATGAAACTTATTAAACACCAACACAGACAAAGAAGCTCTTTTGTAGTCCGATCTTTCGCGCAATGTTCAACCCATAAAAGAAGCATAAATATTCATTACGTAGACAAAACAAATAAAAGTCTAAGAGGCAAGTACTTCTACAAAATGTTCGTTTCTGGAGCCCTATATCAACCAGAACTACAATTTTCCATAAAATATTGTCACCTGCTATCAACTTAACAGATAGCATATTCAATGCAAACAAATGAAGTATCACACAATTTATAAGAGCACCTTAACTGCATGAAAAGTTTTTACACAGGAAACAAAGATTCAACAGTTTACAGGAGAAAATTCTATGATAGAACTACACCACACTAAACCCGTAATGCAGAGACATATATATCTAATCGGTCACTCCCCAACTCATCCAAAGATGCATATATCAAATTTAACTAATTCCCTAAAGAAACAAAGTAAATAACATTTCCTTAAATTAGACAAGTCCATAGTCTACATCTGAAAAACAAACTTACCTGAAAAACAAACTTACTCAATAATCTACTAAAATAAAACAATACAACCTTAATCAAAATTTCAATTGGGAATGTACCCATCTGCTAGTACCTCTAAAAGCAGCAGGAACAATCAAATGGACAAAGTGGTGTGTTTCCAGCATCAGCCTTATTGATTCTCAGTTCCTCCTCAGTGTAGATAGTTAGCCCATCCTCTGTTCTCTTTCTAGCTCCAGCAGGAGGGTCAGTAAACCCATCCTCCACAACTCCTTTACTCTTATTCTTTTCTTTCTTTTTCTTCACCAATTTTGGTTCCACAGTTTCATCTTTGTTCAACTTACCTGTTGTTTTCACTTCTGGTTTCTTCCTCTTTTTACTGGCAAATATATCATCAATCTCGTTGGTTGATTTTTTTGGCTTTGTTGAGGACTTTTCATCAATCTTGTTACTTGAATTTTTGGGCTTCGTAGAGGGTTTATCATCTTCTACAACGGGGTTTTCTTCCACTTTAGCAGGAACCTTAACAGAACTGATCTTCTTAGGCATTGAATCGAGCTGAAAGCAGCAAAATATATAGGTTAAACACAGAAGATTACTGATGATCTATTTAAAAGCTCATGATGTAGTGCCAATAGACAAAGAGGTAACATTATGCATTAGAACATCACGTGAATTTACACATTTCATCATAAATCTTATGAGATGAAAGCAAAACACCAGAAATTAAATAAGAATTACGTTAAAAAAATTCAAGTAAAAGATCAATAATTTTGAGATTATTTTGTAGTTATAGAAACAAAGGGTTCAAACAAATTGAGATATTCAACTCTATAACAGACATAAACTGAGAATTTTAAAAATAGAAAGACTACCTTGAAAATTTATAAAAGAATTTTGAGATTCGAACCAGGGAGCCGTACAGAACTTTAAAATATATTCACAAATGGAAACAGAGGTCTGCTATGTTCAAAAAACTTAAAACATATTCACTAGACACAAGATAAAATCTTCCAAAGATACAAACAATAAAGATCGCAAATTTTTCCTTTTTCTTTTTGTTATCATTAGAAAACACAATACTTAATATATTGCTATCTCAGTATTTTTAGACAACTTTAACCAAAAAACTTAACATAGCTTAATTCCCAATTCAAAATTTCTCTCAAACACTAAAATTCTCTAAAACCACAAAACAATGAACACGAAAAACATTATTAATGAAAAAATATATTTATTTATGAAGCCCATTTGCCACAAATTTGAAAATTCCATTAATCAGCGAGTTTCAAAGAAAAAAAAAATCTATGTTACTCATCTGTATGTCGAATTCAATATTCAAAGGGAGTTCACCATTGCTCAGAATATACCTCTGGAAGTGTATCCAAAATTGATCAAATTTCCTCTTAGAAGAACCTCGACAGTGGGTGGGATGGCAGCTTGGCTGGGGCACGAAGTTAAGATATCGAGCGAGAGTCGAGGCTCCTAAGGGCCAACGGACGACGACTGTGGTTTCGGCAGCTGGAGCGACAATCGACGAGGTTACGCCATGGGTGGCGGTGGATTTGGGTTTGCGATTTGTGTACCTGAGGTTTGAAATATGGGTTTTACTTGATGTACTTTGTTACATCTTACATGAGATTGTAGAGATCACAAACGTACGTTTTGTATTGCCAGAAATCTGGTGGCGGGGTGGATTTGCTCTGTTTTTTGAAGTAGGGACAATGACAGATGCCCTATGGTTTTTAGAAAATTATAATGATTTGTGACAGATATCTCTAATTTTCGGTTTGGGACAAATTCTTGTATCCTAACGGCGTCGACGTCGGGCCTCGGTTAAGGTAAATATCTTTAAAACCCTAGATATTTCAATAGTTGTAATAAATTTAATAACTTTCAATTTTGAACCCAACACCCCCTTCCCCCATACAAGCCTGTGCACTGCCACTACAACCTCCGAGAACCATCGGTTGACCAGGAAAAAGGACCCGAATCTTTCGTTGTCAACACACCCCTTTACCTCTCTTCACCCTTGGCCAAAAGGATCCGCTTTAATGCCCAAAAATCGAACTAAAATAAAAGAAAAAATAAACAAAATAGCAAAGCATAATAAAAGTGTTAGCTCAAAAACACTCGTACCCCGAATTTACTTTCTTTGTAATGATTGAGTCTTAGAGGACCGAGTGTAGTAATGAAACAAAAAAGCCTTAGTAAAAAAAATTTCTAATAAGCTGTTAGAATGGTTGAAGGTGAGAGTAAAACTGAGTTTTACGTTAGAATAAAAGAGAAAATGGTTGTGCTATATATCAAATTAAATCCAAATTGTTAACAACATTTTTGAAATCGATGTTGACTTATTACCAAAAAAAATTTACGGCCTCAATGATTGGTCCAAAATAGACAATATTATTAGCAATATTGGTCCTGGTGTAATGATCTGTATTTTTAACTTCGAGATATTTTTATTATTTTATTCTAAAAAGATATTTTTATATTCTTCAAAATACATGTTTTGGTGCTATTATTGGTTAAATAAAACCTTATTAATGTTTTAAATGAAATTGATTAAATTTAGAATTTTTTTCACGAGGTATCCTTCGCGTACTCAGGTTTTTGAGCTAAATCTTTGTTGATCAAAAAGATTAATTGACAAGCGATTTATTTTTATTGAAATAGGAATAAAAAATGATCATATAAAATGAAACGAAAGTAAAACTAAACTCTAAAAATAGAGTGAAAACTTAAATGATATTTTTTAAAGGGTAGAAAGGTATTTTAGGAGACTTAAATAATATTTTATAGGTGTCGATTCTTAGCATAAAGATGTTGATACTCGGGCCTAAAATTTTAATATTTTAATAAAAGTATCAATACTTAAACTAAAAGTATCGATATTTAGAGTAAAAATATCAGTATTTTCTACAAAAAATCATGCACTGGCCCATTTTTAAAAATACGGAATAAATCCCTATCTCAAAAAAAAAAAAAAAAACTATTTTTCCTATTTCTAAAACCTTCTCTTTTTTAAATATTGCAAGGACAACTCTATCATATCCTTAAGCATTATATGTACGTATAAAGGGC
>JAWDEX010182450.1:0-13880 GCA_035221805.1 Trichilia hirta | reverse complement strand
AATAATCATAAGTTATATTAAAATAAAACTTTTTTCTATGTCACATTCAAAATACTTAAATCGGTTTAAATCGCAAGTGAATTTTTTTTTTGATTGAATCAATTTATAATATGTTATTAGATTAGATTAGATTAAATTATTTTAAATATAATTTATAATGTGTACATTCAATTAAAATATTAAATAAAATAAATACTAATCATAAATGCCCATCCTTAAATACAACATTAGTAATATTTGGTAAAAGTAAACTCTCCTAAGATTGGGGCCGGTGATAAAGATTATATTTGTGAATCTCTTGATTTTAAATTTAATTCTTATTTTTATTTTTTTTTTATTAAAACGTCAAAAGGGTCAGGTTGAGATTTTGTATTGTATTAAAAGAGTTAGGTCGAGATTTTATATTGTGTATTATACTATATATTAAAGGGGTCAAAAGTCAAAATTTTGTATTATATATTATATTGCATTTGGTACCACCGTAATATAATTCTTGGATACAGTCTTCCATTTTGAATGGTGTAATTTTGCGGACACGACCCTTAAAAAAAGTTAGTGTTTAATTTCTTGTACAGCTGATCAGTACAGTAACGATTAAGTACAAAATTTTCTCGTCATTCATATTTGACAAAAGTGATAAAATAATTATATTTTAATAACACCTTAATATTATTAGATATTTGGATTTCAGTATCCAAAGCGGAGCTTGCGACGGAGACTTTGGTCAGAACTGGTGTGCGTCAGAATCAATCTATGAACGCAATCTAATGTGACCAAATAAAATATTTTTTTATCGTAAGTATCCCAAAATTGAAAAATTCAAAGTAAAATTTAAACATTAACAAGAATTAATTTTAATTTTTTCCACCATTATTGAAAATCTTTCAATTTGCCCAAAAATTTATTATAATGTATCAATTCATCTTCACGTCCTCATTTTCAGTGTTACATTTATGCAACAAAATCATCTCCTGACTTTTCGTTCTTCTCACATTCCAAAATCAAAGATAACATCAAACAAAAATCAACTCCATAATTTTAGCAAACTAATTAATAAAAATAAGTGATAGAACACAACACAAGTTCCCTTCGGTATGCTACTCAAGGTGATTTTTAGTCTGAAACTAATTGGGTGAAAGTGTCAAAAAGAGTCTTGATTTGCCATACAAAATGGTTAAGAACTGAGTCATCTCTAGTTAAGACAGGTTGAAATTAATTAAGCATTGGATTTAAATTTTTATTCATATAATTTCAAATAAAAGATTAATAAATTAATATAATTCAGACAATATTTCGTGAATAATTTTAAATAATTATAACTATAATACAAAATTTTAAATTTACCTTATCTATATCTTTAATATATAGATTCAGTAAAAGAACTTGAATTTGATAAAAGAAATAAACTAATGTAAAATTTAATTAAATACAATTAGATAGAATAAAATTAAATAATAATTTAGTTTAATATATGATAAATAATTTTTGAACACATTTCAAGTCTTTAATAAGTTAAAAAAATATTTTTCTATAAAAATTAAAAAATTATAATTAATAATTAATAATTATAATCGGCTTAATTGACGATAAGCATGAAAGAAGGGGAGAAGACCAGCGGCTTGTCCAATTGAACAGGCAAACACTGGGCGAGTCTTGTCTTCAAACAAACAAAAGGATACAATATCTTTCTATCCATTTTTTGTTTTTTTCATCTGCTTCATGTCGGGATTTCCGGAGCTCGTGAATATGTTCCTTCTACTATTTTTTTTTTTATAATTTTTTTGAAACGGAAACTATCTCCTCGTGGAGCACGAAATGCCAAAAATTCCAGCATTTTAATTGGATTGTTAAATAATTTAGCATTGACCATAATAATAGTCCAGAGATCAAAACGTGGCTTCCTTTTGTCCGTAGAAAATTTTTATCATTTAAGTCCAAAGAATCTTTCATTTTCTACCTTCGTCTCTGTAACTCCACATTTTGGATTGTAAGAGAATTAACGAAGATGAAGATTCAGATTATTTCAAAAGAAATCATCAAACCTTCCTCTACAACACAAGATCATTTAAGAAATTTCAGGCTATCCCTTTTGGATCAGCTTGCCCCTTCATCTTATCAACCTATGATTCTCTTTTATCATTCAGACACAAATCATCATCATCTGTCAGTTGCCGACCGATCCCGCCAGCTTAAGAAATCTCTGTCTGATACGTTGACTGGCTTTTACCCACTTGCTGGAAGAATCAAAGATAATCTGACGATAGATTGTAGCGACTATGGAGCTGTTCATTTCGAAGCACGAGTCGACTGCCGGCTCTCTGACTTTCTCCAACAACCAGACGGAGAAGCTGCTGGAAAATTCATTCCTGATGAGTTTGAATCCAAAGAAGTCATAGCAGGTTATTCTTTATTGCTTGTTCAATCCACGTTCTTCAGTTGCGGAAGTGTTGCAATTGGTGTCTGCCTCTCGCACAAGATAGCCGACGCAGTAACTGTAAGCACGTTCATCAAAGGCTGGGCTACCGCATCTCTCTGTTCCGGCGAAGCAGTCCTTCCATCGTACGACGCGTCGTCTTTCTTCCCACCACGGGAACTCTCTTCCCTAGTGATACCTGACATCAACTTCACAAAAGACAAGTGCGTTATGAAAAGGTTCGTTTTCGAAGGGTCAAAGATTGCCGCTCTGAAGTCAATATCCTCCAGCACAGTCGTGCAGCAACCTACACGACAAGAAGCCGTAACGGCGCTCATTTGGAAATGTGCTACAAACGCGTCGAGATCAAACTCAGGATACTCCAAGCTCTCCGTGTTGTCTCAATCTGTAAACATACGTAAAATGACCGTCCCTCCCTTGCCTGAGAATACCGTCGGGAACCTTGTCGGTTACTTCTTCACCCAGAAGGATGAAAGCGATGTCGAATTACAGGGCTTGGTTCGTGAGCTAAGGAAAGAAACACAATATTTCAGCAAAAATTACATACAAAAACTCAAAAGAGAAGATGCATTGGAATCTATAACAGAGGATTTCAAAGACGCTGTTAGCGTTCTTCTAAGCCACGATATAGAATTGTACCTCTGCAGCAATTTATGCAATCCTTCGTTCTACGATCTTGATTTTGGATGGGGAAAGCCGAGTTGGGTAACAATTCCTAGCGTCAACAGAGATCAGAAGAACATTGTGTCGTTGTTTGAGACGAGAAAGAGAGATGGGTCAGTTGAAGCTTTGGTGAGCCTGAGGGAAGAAGACATGATGTTATTCGAACGTGATGAAGAGCTACTTGCTTACGCTGACGTGAATCCTAGTCTCTTGTTAAATTCTTCTCTTTAGAATTACTAGTTTTCAGAAATCTGGGCAGGATTTTTACTGTAAATTGGGAGTGTTCGTATTTTCTGCGTGTACTCTTGTCGGCCGGACATGAATAAGATTTGTGTAATAAATTTGGTTCTGTATTTAGTTGTTGAGCTACAATGATTTAAAAAATTTCACTTTAGTTCATATGCTTCATTTATCAGAAAAAATGATCTTTAAATTTCTTATAAATTATTCTTTTGATCTAAATTGTTTCTGTGGATCTAACATTGTCCTTTGATCGTGTATTTCTTTTTCTTTTTTTCTTTTTTTAAGTTTGGATAAATGAAAATCGCTTAATATTTATAAAGTACAATTTTTTTTTTTTTTTTTATAATTACTCGAATTGAAATTGAAAATGTAGGCAAACCTTTAAATGCATTCTTTGATCTTGTAAATAGAGGGGTATTTTAGTCTTTTGACAAATCTAATAAATTAACTTCACTTTAAATCTTTCTTGGCCCCCGATGGCACTAAGAGTTGGTCAATTGGATATAAAAAAAATTTAAATTCTCAATTAAGAGAATGTAGCAAACATTTAATATAAATAAGTTCAATGACAGAGTATAAGATAAATATCAGCAGAGACAATTAAATAAAAAAAGAGAGAAGTGAGTGCAAATACTATATATATTAATTTAACAGTGTCTACGTTTATTCTCTCAAATATGTTCACACTAAATTTATTTTCTATTTTTTACACGAATTAAAAAGAATCATGTTTCTTACAACTCCTTATTTCAATGAAGATCAACCGTATAACGTTTTTTTTTTTTTTTAGGTGAAAAGTAACCTAATTTTATTTTCTTTTATAAGTAAAAAGTAATTTAAAATTAATTCAAAATCAGTACAATAATTTATTACTCACAATAGTTGACTTCTAATAAGAATAGAGTGTATTTTCTTTTTTTTAAAGGAATATAAAAATTTAGGACCGGACTATTAATAATTGAGAATGTTTCTCTTTCTTGTCAGCTTCTCCTCGTCATCTTCAATGAAGATTTGAGTTTTTAAATGCTTTCAATTTATTCTTCAATTGCCATTTTGGATGTAATTAATATTCACAATAAATATTATAAATATTATTGTTATAGTATATTTTTTTAGAATATATTAATATTTTAAAATCATGCGTTAATTATTGATACATTAATTTAATTTAAACCCATGCATTGATCTTTTTTATTATTAGATTGACGCATTAGACTTTCTTTTTTCTAAATTTAGATATTTTTTTAATTTAGTGTATCAATACATTAAACTCATGCATTAATATTTTTACTTCTTGAAATTTTTTATATTGATCTTCTCTTTAATAGATTTTCTCAATGTATTATACTCTTTTTGAGCTTACGAAGATTTTTGTTAATAAAAGATATCGATATATTGAATCATATATTGATGTTTTAATCTTGTTTTCATATAGTATTGTTGATCCTTTGAGTCTTGACTTTATTCTTTAATAGAATATATTGATACTTCTCTTTAAGATATTAATACTCGTCATTTCTTTTAGCAAGATATCGATTTCTTGGCTTTTAATTTTTTCCTTTAATACAATACAATGTATCGATATTTTTATTAAGTTATCGATATTGTTTAGTCTTTTTAATAACATGTCAATTTTTTCTTTTAAAATTTGATTTTTTCACATTGGGTATCAATTTGGCAAATTTGAAACTCTCCTTTGGCTGCCAAATCATTAGTGCAATACTTCTTTTATAAAATGTGCATCATATATTCACATTTTAAAAAATTTACAATATAGCGCATCCAAGTTTCATTCTTTATCATGCTTTTCTCAATTTTTATTTCTCAATTTCACTTCATCCTAATTTAGTGCAACATTTAATTAACTTAATTAATTAATTTTAATTCAATTAATTAATTTAGTCACAATTATTTATTTATTATCAAAAACATATTTATCATTATCCTTAACTATTCAAGGAATCACCATTATTTGATTCAACAAAGTTTAAATAAATATTACTTTCATCCATTGACTCAAAAGACTAAAATTTTGAAGTGTAAAAAATAAGCTAATAAATAAATAAATTAAAATATAAGAAAAAATTGTTAAATTCATAAAAGAAATTTGGAATTGTTGTCAAAAATTTTATCCTACATATAATGCAAATTTTTATTGGCAAGCAATGGTCAAAACACCGCAATCTGAAAATTTTTTAACCTTTTTTCATAATATAATTTTCTAGGAAATAGAAGGCATAATGTTCACAATAAATTAATTTATGAAACAATTACAGGAATAATGGTTACTACAAAATTTTATAGGGATTTATAATATAATTTTTTTAAAAAGCATATAAAAGAATAATGGCCATCCTAAAATTAGCGAGACGGAAAGATGTGGCAAGTCAATAAGGTGGGTGTTGAAAAATTTAAAACTTAGAACGCAAAAATTGTTTCAATGATCGCAATGCTTTTCAACATTGCTAGTTTCTGTATTGTTATAAGGATCAGATGGGTTGAAGAGAACCAAAGGGTTGATGACAGAATGAGGAATTTGATCGAGAAAAGGGAGTAGGTGGTAATGGTGAAGGTGGTGAGTAGGAGAAGATTGTTTGATGGCTTCAGTTGAGATTAATTTATCCTCTTGATCGACCCTAAGTTTAATTAACGTTAATAAACAAAATGGGGTGAAGGCTTTTTCGAATATCAATATATATTTTTACTAAACTACGTTCTCTTTACGATTTATTAAAAGGAAAACTTTTGTAATAATAGAAGTAATCTTCTTAAGTTAACTATGCTTATTATAAAATTTTTAAAAGATCATTAATACGAAACAACAAAATTTAATTAAATTATTTTTGAAAATTATTTAAGAGATATAAGATTTTTAAAAGAGAATTTAGTTATTCATTAAAGACAATGAAAAATTCTTTTATTCCCATAGATTAATAAGTTTTGACTTTGACTGTAGCCACTAATTTTATATTATATTAATAATTAATTGTATTTGATCATTCATCTCAATTTTAAATAATACTCATTTACTTTTATTTTTTTTAATTACATTGCAGACGCAGACTCCAGTAACGAGCTCGAGCCCTAGGTAAGTTAAATGTACGAAACGATCCGCAACTGTCATACTACCATGAGTACAACTGTAAATTAGATAAAGGATTTTCTTATTATTTGTCGAAAATCAGTACTTTTTTTATTATTATGCATTTTAAAATAAATTGATAATTAACACTTATGTAGGAACAATTATATTAAATAAAAAGCTAATAAAAGTAAATAATGTTAAAAAATTATTAAAATAAAAAGTCATTCGGCCGAACGTGTTGGCGCAATGCATAGGCCCTTCCATTTTGTTTCTCAAACTCTTTCATTTAGACATTTCTTCAAACATCTTTTTATACACAATCAAATTCATAAATTCTAATCCTCTTCTTTTATTTTTCTGCTTAAAAACAATTCTTTTGCTCATATTACAACTACAATACGTCCACAATAAAATAAAATCAACATATATTCTTCTTCAAAACAAAAAATCAAACAAAAAAATAAATTCAAATTCAACATATACAAGATTTTAAAATTATCCTAAGTTCAAAAAAAAAAAAAAAATTATTTACTAGCCAAAAATGGGATGAATTTTAATCGAGTACATCGGAAGAAGGTCAGAAAATGTCTCACGAATTGTTAGTGATCGATTGCATAGTGAAAAATTTTAAACGGTATTCTTTCTCCTCTCTTCTTTTCCTTTACGTTTCTGACGAATATGGGGTGTTATCCTGTAATATCCAACTTTCTTAAAAACTAGACACGTAGCTAATTGGCCATGCATGCATGAAGTGAATGGTTGTTTCAGCTTTGCATTTGAAATCGGTGACCGACGCATATATGATATAATTGGAAAAAAATTATTTCATTTGCAGTTAAAAAATTAAAGCAGAAGCAAAGGCAAGAGAAAAAGAAATGAAAGAAAAGAAAAGAGAAGAGAAGAAATAGAACAAAGCCGAGAAAGAGGAGAGACGAAGAAGGAAAAGGAGAAGGAGGAAAATAGAAATTGGTTAGAAATTTTATATTCTATGTATATCTAATTTAAAATTTTTGTAATAATCTTTCGTGATTTAGTTTTATATCTATATATTTTTAATTTTTATATATTATATTGCTAGCTAGTAATACTATTATTAAATTAATATTAAAAGGTATTCGTTAAAAAAGAGAGAAATTTGCATGAGCGTAAAAATAATCAAAATATTCAGACAAATATTTATATGCAATTGAATTTAATTTTATCACTAAATTAAAATTAGGGTATCTTATTTTAATTAAAAGATTTAAGTAAATATTTACAAAATTTTTGAATTACTGCACGTACGTGCTGATCCAATTGACTGATTTCGAAATTATTTTTAAATGAAAATTTTTATATTAATATTACCTTTATAAATATTGTATGATAGTGTGTTAACATGTGTTATATTTTTGTGAATAAAGTAATTTTATGAGAATATTATATTGCGATATTTTAAAAAGCTATTGATTTGTTGAAATTAAAAAATGTTATTAAAAAGTAAATATAAAAATTTAATAATTAGGTAAATAAAAATGTGACGGCCATAGTTAATATAGTACTAGTGAATATAGATGTGATTTTAATTCTACAATAAAAGATCATAAAGATAAAATCGGAATAACGATCTTTATAAATAATACTCCTAAAGTACGTTGAGTTATGTTAAAATGATGGTCTCTAAAAGTAATGTTTCTAAAATATATTGAGCCATGTTAGAATAGCGATCCCTAAAAATAAATACCTTAAAAGTACGTATAAAATAAATTAATTAGAATTATATATAATAAATGATTATATTTGTTTATACTATTTTGTGAATATTATTTTTTTTAAAATTTTATTTTGATATTTTATTAAATTTGTTGTTGAGAATCATAAAATATTTTATTTATAATTTTGTTTATTTTAAATTTAAGAAATTGCCTTTATTTATAAATATTTCTTGGGTATTAACTCACTCCATCTTTCAGTTTTCATCATGCAAAAAAATAAGGCAGTTGATAGATAGTTAGATTCTCTCGAAAAATAATTTTTTAATTTTTAAAACCTATGACAATGAATAAGTTTTTGTAGAGGCATGATTATTTTTACGTATATGTATAAGATATAATACTTAAAGTATTAATTAGTATTTGAGAATAATAGTTATTAACTAATTAAGAATGTGTTGAGAAACAAATATCAATAGATTGTATAATTGTAACACTAATTGTAATTTTTATAAATATTAATATAATGCCAATAGATTGTGTAATTGAAATATTAAAACAATTAAAATATTAATTTTTATATAAATGATTATACAAAAATTAGAGTGGAACAATAATATTTGTTAAATAAAAATACTAAATTTGTCACATTTCGCCCTTGAGTCCACACGTGACAATTGTCGTATGCATTTGAATTATATGTTATCAACTCAGAATATAGCTCGAATATACGCAAAGCATCTAAGTATCGTTATTTTCACAAAACTCCGTACAATTAAGATAGTTTACAATAAAATTTACAAATAATAAATTAATTAATAAAAATATTTTATCTTTACATTTAATATATATAATCATTAAGAAAACAAATATTTAAACATGTGCAAATAAATATAATACTCAAAAATATTATTTTCTTCTTTAGTGGATTACAAATAATATATAAGTTGAGTTACTTAATAAACAAAAGAGCACAACAATCTAAATCTACAGCATGCCATGAACTTTATATAATCGTTGACTTTAAAGGGGTGAAGAAGGGATTAGTATAGTGGGATATAATCTATGAGTGAACTATTTAAACAAATAAAATATTTGATAAAAATAGTTAGAACGCTAATATGATCGCTATAAAAACTACATGTATAATCATACATACATACATACATACATACATACATACATGTGTGTGTGTATGTATCACTTCAAAATATTTTAATTATCAAACTAAAACATTTAAACAAATAGCATTAATTATGAAATATATATACAAAATATTTCAATTATCAAACCAAAACATTTAAACAAATAGCATTAATTATGAAATATATATACAAACATAGGCCTAAGTTATTTCTTTTAATAAATACATCAGACTGCCTATTTTTCTCAAATGTTACCTTGACTAAGGCATACTTAAAACCATTAGTGAATTCCTTTTCATAAAATAACTCATATAGATTTTTAAAATATTACATTTTTATTTATAAAATAATTTCATTCCAAAACACTAATCAATTCATTGATATTCGCTACAAATAGTCATGTGGTGATAATTGTGATTGTCTTTATATTAATCTGTCAAATCTATAACAATACTAGATCCATTTTCCTTCTCCCATGTAATCTTTCACTAGGCTGTCTATAGAGTACTTGATCCATATGGTATCTAATCCATCTCGCTTTTTTCATGTAGTCTCTTATTAGATTATTCATAGGATACTTGATCATATGATACCTGATCTATCCCTTTTCCCTTATACAGTCTCTATTGGGTCTGCTTGTAGTATACCTGACCATATCATCTATCTACTATAGTAAACATATTGACCAACTAGCCATAATCATAAATAACTGGCCTCTTGGCTCCATCATCAAACTAAACTAATATAAAAACTAACCATTTTAAATATTTTGTTCCAAAGATCATTTTGATATCAAATTAAATTTAAATTGAAATAACAAATACATCAGATCACATATATCAGCAAATCAAATCAACAAATATATTAAAAGTTTATATGCTAGTTTAATATACTTTCTAAGTATCCAATAATCTCAAAATATTTTATTAAAAATAGTTTATCAAAATTAACTTAATTATAAAATATAACATTTATATAAAATAATTACTTAAAATTGGTTTACATATCTAAAATGATTTCTTAATGCATAAAATAATAAATTTTATAAAAATATTTTATAAGAAATGAAGTAAAAGTCTACTCACAGTTTAAAGAAGGATAAGCACTTTTTTATTATTTTGCTAAAAGATTCGATTTAAAATTCACGATATCCAAACCTATACAATACGTTTTCAATTATATCATCAACTATCATTTTATAATTATGCTAATGTAACCTTCATATAAACATGGTACTAACTATTATCATTTAACCATAAATAACTATCATCTCTAACCATATTCATACATATAATTCTCTATAACCATAATACATCCTCATTTTACAACTAATTTCAATTACTTATTGATCTTTTCATTTATTCATAACAAATATATTATCTCATCTATTGTTTCATTGAATTAAGACTCTAAAACACCAACATTT
The DNA here is from genome assembly GCA_035221805.1 of Trichilia hirta. Classification (NCBI taxonomy): domain Eukaryota; kingdom Viridiplantae; phylum Streptophyta; class Magnoliopsida; order Sapindales; family Meliaceae; genus Trichilia; species Trichilia hirta. The sequence goes on along the minus strand of JAWDEX010182450.1, from coordinate 3,193 downwards.
GGTCATTTACCAATTTTAATAATAAAATCTCATGACCTCATTTGTAATATCATAATAATTAATCATTTTTAACTTGAATTCAATTATTAAGGATCAATTCTCTATACACTATACATTTAGATGAACAATACGTAGCTATCAACAAATATCAACATTTCTAATTTAACTCATTCTAACCTATAATCAATGTTTTCTAACTCAATTTTATTATTTTATACTTAAATCATTAAAATCTCTAAATGAATAATAAAATTCATAATTATTCTCTAACTTTTATTTATGAAATTACAAGAAAACAAGTTGGCCAACTTACTTACCTACTCATAAAAGCTTGGAGAAGTATTTAATATAGAAACTTTGATGATTCCTAAAAGTGATCGATTGCTCACCATTTTTTTTCTTCGTGGCCTTTTCAAACTATTAATTATGTGTAAAATCTAAGCTTAGATTAATGTTTACTAGAAAGAGGTGATGAGTTTTTACTATTTGTTTCCTTGATTTGATAAAGAAATAAGAGAAAAAGTTATGGCTAAATGAAAGAAAATTGAGAGAGAAGGATCTTAAAAAAAATAGAGGAGAAGAAGAAGATGACAATAATTGATCCTTGCTTCTATTTGAGATTTTATAGAGCCTTATGAATTTATCAAAGTGTTCTTAATCTTATAGAAAAAAGAAGATTCCGAATGTAGATAAAATGGACTTTTTCTAGAGAAAATGTTGATACTTATGCTTCTCAGATAGAAAAGTATCGATATTTTAATTCTAAGTATTGATACTTTTATATTTTTAGAAGAAAATATTGATGCCTTAGCCCAAGATATCAACACCTTGGATAAGATATCGACATCTTTATCCTCTAAAAGGAAAAAGTGTCGATACTTTCTTTTATTAAAGCCTTCATTATAGCGTCTTCTTTATCATTGATTTTTCCCATCATAATGAACCATTTAGGTCTGGTAGTAAATATAAAAATTATAGATTATTGTCTTATCCTTTCAACAATTCAAGAATCATATTATTTGAAGTTTTTTTATAAAAAGTTATGACCTAAAAGTCAAAGAGTATTAAAAAATACACTGTCATCATATATATTTTGAAAGTCTATCATTTTGAATTAGAAAATAACTTAATCAAAGAAAATAATCAACATAAGAGATGTAGATAATTGAGTTAGATTTCTAATACATCAATAATCATTTAAACTAGAGTTTTGTAATTCAAAATATAGCTAAAATAACTACAAACTGCTAAAAAAATAGAGTTATACATACTTTTCTTAAGAAAGTATTGATACCTTTGGCCTAGCTATCGACTCTTTTGAGCTAGATGTTGATAATTTAAAAAAATATCATTCAAGTTGCTTTAAATTATCATTCTAGTCTCTAAAAGATATCATTCAGGTCCTCAATATATTTCTAACACTGTTTTCTCTTTTATTTTGATTTTGATTTTACTTATTCTTTTTTTTATATGACTATATTTCTATTCTATTTCAATAAAAATAAATGCCTGATTAATTTAATTTTTGATCAATAGAAATTTAGCTTACAAGTTCACGTGTGCAAAAAAGGTACCTCATGAAAAACTTTTTTAAATTTAACTAATTTTATCCAAAGTTTCTCAAAACATCTAATATATATCAACATAATTTTATTTAACTAATAATATCACCTACATATAAAATTTTAAAATAACAAAAATACCTTTGACTTAGTAAAATGACAAAAGTACCATTAAATTTAAATACAGAAGATTACAAAATTAATATAAAAAATAATATAAATTATATAAAAATTATATACTAATATCATATTAATTTGTATTTAATGGTTTATATAGATATTTGTATTTCTACCATTATTTCTTGCTTGATAGAAAAAAATGTACAAGCATTCATACTGAACACCTATTTAAGGCCTTTATTAGAAATGCACAAGGAATGTGAAACACATATTCTAGTTAGAAGCTTAAGGGAAGGATAACTATAACCATAGTTTATATTATTTTATATTGATTTTTATATAGGTGATGCATATTTTTTTTTGAAACGTATAATTTTGTTTTTTATTTAAATCTAAAATTACATACATGTAAATAAATAAATAAAGTCTCTCTAATTCTAATAAAATAAAAATGGGTTAATAATAGCTATTTTATTAATCTAATAGTTATTATTTTATTAGTTTTTATGATATCAATTTAGTTATATTAGTTGATAACATATATTTTACACATTCTTACCTTGTCTATCACTTTAAATCATTTAACGATAAAAATAATTATTAAATTGTTTGAATTAAATGTAAATGTTTACTTAAAAAAAATAGTAGTAGGTAAATTATTGCTTAGGAAAAGCATACACTTTGACTGCAAAAAAAATGAAAAACATAACCTTTCATGATTTCTATCGAACTAGTGACAAATTGAAAGAAACTTGAAATGTCTGCTTACCTACCTAACTCCGTTGTATCACTTTACTTAATGACAATTAAGCCCAAAAAAATTGTCAACATAACAAAAAAGCCTTTCATTCCAAATTTAATTATCAATCAGATTCTTTTTATTATTTCATTTTGTTATTTTATTTTTTTTTTTAGCCCATGTTAACCAATCCAATGGACTGAAAACCCTTATAAATATAATCCGTGTTAACTTAACTAATACAATGACATAAATAGATTTTGACCCACTAAAAATATATCTATTAATTTTATATAATAAAATATCACCCAATTATCCCATTATTACAACATTTTTTCCTTGAAGTTTGCTTCTATTAACTCCCAAATAAATACTTCTATATTTAAAATAAATGAGTAAAAAATATAACTAAGTCATTTGTTCCTTTTAAATGGTGATGACAAATATTACGAGAATGAAAGTATAAAGCATTAACATCTTAAAGTTAATATTTTGTTCACGTTAAAATGGGTTATAAATATCACTAACTTTTAAGTGAATAATCAATTGGGAATATCCAAAACAATAGAAGTTTGTACATATATATAATAGCTACCCTATTTTAGTTTTCAGTTTGATACAATAAAAATCAATTATAATCGATTGGATACTATATAAATTGAACAGGATTCAATATATATATATATATATATATATATATATATATATATGAGGTTAAATTTTGATTATGAATAATATTTTTGATCGAATATTTATATAATACTTTTGAGAT
>JAWDEX010182439.1:0-13882 GCA_035221805.1 Trichilia hirta | reverse complement strand
TTTGACTGGTTACCTAATAAAATCATACAAACAAATCATTCTTGTAGAATAAGAAAAACTAACTCACACATTTCTCAATAAATTCTTGTATGAGAAGAATAATAAAAACATAACCAAATTACATGTATAACTGTTATACATAGGTTAAAATTTAGGGAATTATTAACAACATATAAAATATTGAAATCAGTAAATATACATATGTGTATGATATATATATGTGTATATTAGTGATATGGTGAAATATTTATTCATTTGATGAATAAATATTTATAAATATTAAATTGTTTAATATTAATGTTTTTTGTTTTTTCTGAAAAGCACACTTTTAAAATTTTGCATGTTTAAACATTCGTTTGACTTGTATGATATTAATATGTAGATAGACTCTCGAAATAAAATAATTAAATCCTTGCCTCCTATTGGTGAGATAACAATGACTTCTTTAACATAAATTTTGATATCTGAAGATTTTTATTACGTGAAGGGTGTTAGATTTATGAAATTAAATTCAGTTATTTGATTCTTGGATGCATATTTTTATCTTGATCAAGATTTTTATTATGTGAAATTGAGATAAAAATAACATCTTAAAAAAGCACAATAGTTCAGATTTAACTGGCTTAGAATACCAAGTTTTCTATTATGTAAGACATCTGAAGCTGTGGCAAAGAATATGAACCAAACCTTACATGTGATGTAAAAGAAAAAGAGTTTCCTACTTAAGATTAATCAACCAAGATTTATATTATTTGATGTTGATTAATTTTGATAAGACATTATTTTTCACTAATATTAAAATTCTAACAAAACTTTTGGATCTTGACTTAGGGAGTATAAGATTCAAATTAAATAGTAAGAGCTAATTTTAAATTAGCATTTAGATAATTCTCAAAATATATGAGTGTTATATTTTAAATTGTTCAAAGTTAATAAGTTAAATTGTTTGATTTATCAATAGCATATCACTAACAAAAGTTTTTTATATTTCTTTAATCTCTCTCTTTGATATGTGGTATATTAATAAATAAAATGATTAACAATGTTCTCCTTAGTATCTTAGATAAAAATTTTGATAAAGAAAAATATTTTCTCTATGATAATAAAGAATATTAGAACAGAAATTGTTCTTTATACTTGATAGTCTTGTGAAGATTTAAAAGGGCTTAAATATTCTTAAATTGAATAAATATTATTCAATAAAATCCATTATTGTTATAAAAATTTGATAATAATTCAAATCTCACTTTAAGAGTACAAGTGAGAGAGCTAAGAAATTATTAGAACTCATACATTCAAATGTGTATGGACTATTCGATTTCTAAGCGAGAGTTAGGTTTTAAGTACTTTGTAATCATCACTGATGAATTGTCACAGTATTGGCTTATGTATTTAATGAAATACAAAGTTGAATTCTTTTGAAAGGTCTAAAGAATTCAAGTATAAAGCATAAAATAAATTGAAAATGTTATGAATATTTTATGATAAGATCGTAGAAAGAATACTTAAGTACGATTTGATAGAATTTTTAAATAGTAATGGAACAATATCACAGTTAATTTCTCTTTATACACCTTAATTATATAGTATAGAATAAAAGAAAGTATGATACTTTATTAGATATGATACAATTTTTGGTAGATTTTTGTATTTACCAAATATTTATAGAATATATTCTAAATAAACTCCTATCAAATCAATCTTATATATTTTATATAAGATATGAAATAGATTAAACCCCAATTATAATTATATGATAATACGAGATTATCTAACTTATGTTAAATTTGTTGACATTGATAAGCCGAATAAATATTAGAGAAGGTGATGCTAGAAAAATTATTGAGTTTAAAGGAAAGTCCTTAAAAGCTCAAGCTGAAAAAATTGATGAAAATGTATTTTATCAGTAAACCTTAAAAAATTTTCAACTTAAAATTTTATATTGTATCACAACTTTTAGTGTGATACAAACTTTTTTTATGAGCAAAATTTTAATTCATGCTTAGTGAAGAGGTAAATCATTATGATAATTTTAAAATTATGAGAAGTAATCGTGGATTTAGATTTAGGATAATAGCTAAAAGAAAATAGATGTAAAGGTATAGACCTATAAATCTTGGCTGGTAATGAAAAAGGAATACTCAAAAACAATAGTTGTATTATGAAGAAACCTAGTTACTTATAGCCATAATTAAATTCGTCCAAATTTATTTAGCCATCATGGCATACCATGATTTAGAGATCTAGCAAATAAATACTAAATTTCTCAATAAGGTTTTGAGAAAAGTTTTAAAGTAAATAACCTATGAGATAAGTAACCACTGCAGATAGAAATAATGTATACAAGTTACATCGATTTACTTATAAATTAAAGCAAACTTCTCAGAGATGGAATAATTAATTTGATATTGTGATCAAATTGTTTGGTATTTAGCCAAAACCCAAACGAATCTTGCGTTTATCAAAAGGTCATTTATTATGCCATATGGTTTTTAATATAATATTTATATGACATATTATTGATGGAAATAAAATTAGTATAAAGTTTGAGGTTATATCAGCTTATCTAGAACCTTCTCACTGTAAGATATAGGAAAAATGATGTATATCCTTGGTATTCAAATCTATAGAAATAAATTGAATAGGATAATATAATTATCCTAAAAATATTACATAAATAAGATGTTAAAGTGGTTTGACATAGAGAATTTTAAGAGAATTCTTATACTCTTTTATTCTGATCTTTATCTCTCTAAAGATTTAGATCATAAGACCATGGAAGAGGTACAGTGGATGCATAATGTACCTTATGCTTCAGTTATAAGTAATATATGCAATACTATATATAAAGTCTGATATATATATATATATATATAATTATAAATGTTACAAGTAGATATCAGGTAATTCCAAGGAAAGACATTAGTTAGTTATTAATATAATTCTTAAATACTTAAAAAATACTAAGAATTTAATTCTGATTCATGAATGTCAAATGTTGTGCATTTAAAAATACTCAAACTCTGGCTTTAAGTCAGATGTGGATGATAAATAGTTTATATCTATACCCTTTTCTAATATTCACAAGGCTAAATATCTTACTGTTTTAAAATTGCAAAAGAGGCTGTTTGGATATACGAGATTATATCTAAACTATGGATCCTAATGTTGGTTATCTGATAACCATACTTTATAATAATATTTGTATTATCGCATTGATAATAGAACCAAGAGTACATCAAAAGGCCTAAAGATATTAAGTGAATATATCACATTTGAGAAAACTCGTTGGTATTAGAGAGATATTAATAAAGAAAATAAATTTAGCAAAACTTTGTTGCTGACCCATTTATTAGAGTGATGACATTGAAGTAACTAGACCAATATCTTGTGAACATGGATATATGATATCACACAAATAGCTTTAGTGCAAGTAAAAAATTATTAGTGTATGTTCTAAAAATCATTTATGTCATAAATTTTTGGGATTATTATTTTAATAGTAATGAAAAAAATAGTTCTTTATTGTGAGCCTCACTCCTTGAATAGATGGGCATTATAGTAATTCTCTTATACAATCATACACCTATCATTACATATAGATTTTTTTGCATTAAAGGGTGTATAATTTTAAAAAACTAATCCATGAGAAAGGGTGTGGTGAAGAATTTTTGGTTAATAAGAAAAAACTAACCTTAAAATTAACTCTAATTAAAAAAAAAAGTTCTAGATTATTTTTGTAGAGCTTAAAAAGAGCTTTCCAATAATGTATTATAGGTTCTATGAGGACATCTAGATCAAAAGTTATGAGTATTAGAAGTGATAGTTCATATGTAGAAAGAGAAAGTATCGAGTGTGCACAATAAAAAATATCGATACTTGGTACTGTAGAGTTGAAAGTATCAATATTTTTGCTTAAAATGTCGATACTTAGAGGATGACATACGGATAGCATTTGAAAGTATTGATATTTGAAATGTCATATGTGAGTAACTTCAGAAAGTATCGATACCCAACTTGAAAGTATCGATACTCTAAGGCCTTAATAAATAGTAGAGGCAAAGTATCGATACACTGTAAAGGAAGATATTGATACTTGGAGATGTGACGAGCTTAAAAGCATGGTTTAATGGACATTTTGATCATTTCAAGGCTCTTTATATAAAGAGATAGGGTCATCATCTTCTCCATTTTTCATTTTCTCTCTTTTGCAACTCGTCTCTCCCTATTTTTTCAATCTAAAGCATATCTCCCTCTAATCATCATTAATCTTTGCAATTCTCGCTTAAAATTACTAGTAAGTCAACACCAGAGCTTGAGAACATTCTTAGATCAAAGTTTCACTCAATAAATCGTGAGAAAATAAGAGAGAAGAGCCACGGGTAAATAGTAGTTGAATAGAGGAATTAAGTGAAGATGGGCTCAAAACATATCTACAAGCTTGGGTAAATATATCCCTCAGCTTATTTCTCTGATTTAACTTATTTATAAGGACAAATTAAGAAAAATAATAGTTAAATTACTATTCTTGAAACCTTAGTTTTTGAGAATAATCTAATTTATCAATTGAGTTGATAACTTAAGATGTTAGGGAATGTTCTGGTATTGAGAAATCAAAAAATAAACTATTAAAGCGATATTATAAACAGTCATAGTATTGGCTGTGGAGAGAGAAGAATATTTTGATGATTTCACTTATGAGCATGTGCATTATGCATTTCATAACCTGAGGGTAGTATGTAAAAGGTTATTGAATCTAGTGTGTATGTACTTAGGTACAACAATTTTGGTTAGAGAATCTCTGACGCGAAGAGGACGTCGAGAGAGTGGTTCTCCACTACAACAAGGTGAGTAGATAACACCTCGCTTTTCCTCTCTTTATTATAATGTTTTGAAATGCTTATATATTTTATGCGCATCAAAATAATAAAAATATATGTATATATGTATGTGAAATATTAGGTGCAAAGGTGATAGATATATTTGTATAGTAACTGAAAAGGTCCCTTGTTTGTAGTAAACTAAAAAATAATTACTGTGATTAATATTTTATGAATGAGGTCGAAAGCCTACTATGATTTGATATTTTGGATGGATGTATTCTATTGTGGCATATTGATTGGTATTTATTTGAGTGTATGTGGCCGAAGGCCAGTATTGAATAACATGATTTTACATGTTTGGCTATGCGTGCCAGTATTTATGTTTTGGCCTTATATGCCATAGTTATGTATTTGGCTTTATGTGCCAATTTTCATGGATTTGGCTTAACCATCTTTATTTCATTGATTTTGAGATTTTGAGCTATTAGTTTTGATATAGGATATATGGTCCAGAGTTGATTATACTACTTGACGAGGTGAGGATTGTTCCACAGAGAAAATTCAATAAACTATCGAGTAGGGGATTTACGATATTTAGCATGCTTTGATTTATTAGCTCAACGAGGTGAGAATTGTTCAATATATGAAAATCTAATAGACCACCGAACAGATTAGCTTGATGAGGTGAGGATTGTTCCATACCAAAAGATCTAATAGTCCACCGAGTAGACTTTTATGAGCAGCTCGACGAGGTGAGGATTGTCTAATATATAAAAATCTAATAGACCACCGAGTATGCCATTTGTAGATATACAGTATGCTATTGTCTATCAGCTTTATGAGGTGAAGGTTACTCCATAAAGGGAGACCCAATAGACCACAGGGCATATTTTATCCTGATTTGAATTTTTATCTTTTCAAGATTCAGTTTTGATGAATAAATGTTTGTACATGCCACATGAATATTTGTGATATAGTTTTCAAGCCAAGATTTCTATATCTATCTATCTATATCTATCTATCTACACACACACAAAAAAAAAATTGTTTTAATCTTTCACTCACTGAGTATTTTCCTAAATACTCATGTCTTACTCCCTCATTTTAGGTTAAAGCAGCTATATGCAGACATAGTTAGTTGATTAGAGATTTTAGCAATATTTTCAGGCTCTCGACTTATAGTTATTTAGTATGGTCTACTAAATAATGAAATATATTTTTAATTTGTAAATATGTATTTTACTCGATCGAGTATGTATCTATGATACCCTGTTTACAATAAATTTTTATTTATACAGTATTGTATCAAAATTTGATGATGATTTATATATGATTGAAATGTATTTGAAGTATTAAAACATTATGTATTACTTTGGAGAATTGAATATTTTGCTATACGTGTTTGGAAGTGAATTTTAATAGCCTTACGTGTCCTCGGGATATATTCTAAGTAATAGAATATATCTCTTGGATTTGCGATAATTGTCATATGGCTGATTCTTAAGGTCGGGGCGTAACATTTATTTATACACATAAGTTACTTTTTTTATTATATCATACTAAATAATAAGGTACGTGTGTGAATTGTCCTAATAATTATTAATTATTAACTAGAATTATCAAACATATTCCCTACGTAAATAATTTTGATTGGGCATTAATACCATATAGTAAGCATACTAAATGTCGCCTAATGATATCATGAGCTAATATAAGTAGATTGGCAATATGTGTATTGTCAAAAGAGCATTAGTATAAATTTATAGTTTGTAAACCATTTATCAAACATAACCAATCATTGATAAATCAAATGGTATGTATGTAGTCAAAGATTTATCGATTAATTGTACTAGTATGTGATATAATCTTTTGACATAAGATATTCAAATTGAACTTTGTGTAGATGCATATAATTTATATGGTGTATAAGTACATGACTAGTCATATCTTGTACAAAAAGTTGATTTAGTTATACATTATTTATATAAGAGTTCGGCTGATGATCAAGATGGGATCTAATGGCTCGTATGATGGGATTAAGAGTTTCTCTGACTCTGTCCCAATTTGAATTTTTATACAAATATCAATAAATGTCTAAAGTTAAGTCTCTATCCAAAGCTAAATAAAAGCCATATGAAGGAGTTTATAGTGGTATGTTCAGGACATAATGATCAATAATTTGTAAAAATATCAAATTTAAAGTATTGACATACCATGAACTCTAATTTAATTAGAATATAATAACAGAAGGATATTATCCACATAATATGTATAATTAAGCAAAGTTTGATGAAGAATTACTTTATTATGAATTAAGGACTATGGCGTATTATTAGATGTTAACTATAATCGTTAAGTTCTGAATTATTCGAGAATGACTCACGGCTAATTCACTATAAACTTTCATGGTCACACTAAAATCTTTATGCTTTAGAAAATTATTCTTGAGAGAGAAAAGTATTCAGAATGGAGGCAAGCACTATCTGAAATAATTAAAGGTTGAATTATATGTGTGTGTGTGTGTGTGTGTGAATAATTATTTAAGGTATTAAAGAATTATAACAAAGAAGTATATTTGTAACTTACGGTAAATTAATATACTTGGTGGTCATTTTAATAATTATCCATAAGCTATTTGGTAATTGTTACCACTATTTTGTGAAATTATTAAATTAATTATTAATTAATTTAAATTAATTATTATTTTTTTACTTGTTAAAAAAATAAATAATTGCCTAAGATCAAATTAGCAATTATACCATTAATATGAATTTAAAAAATTCATATAATATAATATTAATTAATTAGTTAATTAATATTATTAATTATTTGGTTCTTTAATAGTTAAAGAAATAAATAAGAGACCAAGGGTAATTTGTTAATTTCATAAGTTTTATAGATTTGTTATATTGATAATTGTTTATGGACTTTTTGATAAATTGTCATATTTGGATTTTTTTCATAATTAATTTTTTTTATTATTATGCTTTGTTGTCAGGCATTTATCAAATGTATAATTATCCTTTTATTAAATATTAATAAAATATTTATTTTTGGCAACTTATCATTCGTCCAAATGGTAACAATTTGATTGGCTATTAGTTTTGATAATTATTAATTCAAAAACATAAAAGAAAATTTTTTTAAATGATTGTCTTCAACCTTGTGAAGCATTTGGCTATGTATATAGAAATGGGAAAATTTTGTTTTCTCATTTTTCTTAAGAAGAAATTGATTACTTTTAGCGTTAATGATGCTTGGATGGTATAGATTGAAGAGGGAAGATGATTTTCTACCTTGTCTTCATCAATTCAAGCTTGTAAAGGTTAGAAAAAATTAAAACCCTAACCTTAGTTTATGTATATAGATATATAGATATATGTATATTCTAGATTTTGAAAACTTAAAAAATTAAATTTTGCATATCACTAGGCCATAAAAGCTGATAAGAAAGGACTACTATTCTTACATCAATGGATAAAGAGGTGATACTAAGGTCTATATAAAGAGATGAGCTTCTCTTTGAGTAAGTCAATTTTTATAAAAAAGATAAGTTTAGGGTTATTTGCCTTCCCCTCCCTATATCGAGTGGTATCAGAGTCAAATTCTTTATATTCAATACTTTGGTTTAGGATAAAAGACTTGGTGGTAAGTAGGTCTCAAAGTCTTATAGGTATCAGAGTCAAACCATTTACATCGAGTACTCTAACTGTATGTAAGTAACCTAGTGAACCACAATATGTCCTAGAGTTCTGAGAGGTCCCAGGCTTTTATAGGTATAGGAGTATGATATGGATGTTTAAAATAAAAGATAACCCTCACGTGAGTGTCTGCAAGAAAAAGGACCACTCTTACATCGGTTGATAAAGAGGTGATATTGGGATTTTGTGTAAGATGATAGGCTTCTCTTTGGGTAAGTCAATTCTTTTAGGAAAGACAAGGTTACGGTGGTTTGCCTCCCTTTCTTTGCATCAATCTCTTGACTCATTTTTCTTTTTCGTTAGTGTTCTTTAAAGAATCTTGGGTACAATTTTTGTTATAACAACAAATACCACACATGAAAATACTTTCATTCCATATATTAATGCTAATTTTTAAATATTTGAAACCAAAATCCTCTCAATAAAATAGATAGCAAACCACTCGATAGCATAAAGAATACTTAAAGCTCTTATAACTTCTTCTCGACTAGCTAAATTGGCAATTAGGTCATAAGATCCTACACAAAACCGAAAAGAACAAAAACTATACATTACAGTGAAAGAATTGAAATGAATCACCCACATATTTTCTTGGTTGTTGATTTGTTCACCGACTGTACCCACATAGCACTTTATTTCTTCTTCCTTCTTAGGATTGACACCAAGTTCTTTTTTATTAAGATCAGTAAACTTGTAAGTTCCTTCACTAATAGCTTAGTTATAAATTGCTCAAGAGTTCTAAAAATATTACTCTAGCTAAATAGCATAATTAACAACTAAACAAGCCATCTTGAGTCTTGAAAATGGCCTTTCATTCACTTCTTAGTTTGATTTTAATTAAATAATACCTAATATAGATTAATATTAGTGAATAAATGGTCCCATACAGTTGATCCCACATGTCACCCAAATTATACTTAATAAAACTCAATGCGTCTCTTTTGTCATCAATTAGTGAAGCTAAATGATCATTACATACCAACTTCATCTCCTCTCAACATAACTTATTAGCAAATAATGAAGACTTCAAAGCACAAGCAATCCCTAAGCAAAATAATTCTACTTCTCTTGTCCCAACATAGAGCTCTATAACCCTCATTCCTTCAAGAGAAATATCACCCTGTGAAAAATTTTTCCTTGAAACTCAGCAAAAGCAATGCACCATATTATCGTAAATATTTTTAAAGGTGATACAATTTTATTATGAATAACATAAATCTCCTCACTATCCGTACAAAAATATAACAATAATGCTCTCCTCTTTAGCCCTATGTCTAACAACTAATACAAATTCATCCATTAGAGGTGGAAATAACAACCAATGATTATACCTCAATTTAGTAGTCTCTGAATAAAAATCGTTGTAGGTGCATAAATTTCAATAATTGAGTCTCTGAATAAAAATCGTTGTGGGTGCATAAATTTAAATAATTGGTAAGACAATGCTTCTTCTAAACAATCTCTCCTCCCTTCTCTCTAGAAAGTTTCAATCTTAATGGCATGTTTTGAAGTAATCTAATTTTATCTTTCACTTATAGCAGCAGCTTCGAATTAAATGCTGTTCTCCACCTCCTCTTTTAAAGCAAAACTCTCCCCTACCAATTGAGGCTTTTTAAGTAATCCTTTACTTTTCTCTTTAGATGGTTGATTCACAATCAGTTTTGTTGGTTCTTGAATTATAAGTTCTATATTAGAAGGGACAGAATCCATTGGCTTCCTTAGGTCGACATTAACTGCCCCATTATTCTCCTCATATTTTCTTTGAAGTTCTCCACCTGAAGTGGCCTTGAGAATGTCTCAACCTTCACCTCTAAAGTTGCTTTAGGCTTTAACTTTATAGGTAACAATGTGTGTTAAACCATTCCTTTTCATACTTGATAAATATTCTCCTCCTCCAAATACTTAGCATCAATATCAAATTGCCACGACCTACCTCACAGCATAAGACAAATGTCCATGTCAACCATATCACAATAAATCTCTTCCTGGTATTTTTCAATGGAGAATGAGATTTTGGACTATTTGGTTACTTTAACCTTCTTCTCGAATTTAGTTCACCTAATGGTATAAGGATTCTGGCTCTTCTCCACTCGCAACTATAACTTCTGTATAGCTTTTTTTCCAACGATGTTCTTTGGGCTATCATTATCAATGATTATATCAAAAATCCAATCTTCGAAATAACTTGGAAACTAACATTGTTCTTCTCGTTACATAAGATTGTCTATGGTCTTCAACATCCCTTAAATTCTTACAATTACCCACAAGTTGTGCTATCCATTGTCTTCATCTTCAGAATCATCTTCATATGTTGGCGGTGGATGAAGGATAAGGTCTCATCAAGTAATAAGTCAATTGTGAGCAAACTTCCAGTCACTACTACATTCGACTCTCGCTCTTCTATTAACACTCACTCGCAGAGTGTACAAATACTCACATGTGTTTCAAGGGTTTTATGCATAGTAGCAATTTTATTCTCAGAAATAGAATTAAACTTCTTGAGTCTTCGTTCGAACCCAGCTAGTGTTTGCATTTCCTTTTTAGCGACATCAAAACGATTACTTTTTACTTTGTTTGTCAAGCTGACAAAATTGTGCATTCCTGCTCTAATACTAAATTGATGCAACACATAGCTTATTTAACGAGTTCAACACGGAATTGGGTCTTGGTTAATTGTAGAATCTACTAAAAATAGATAAAATAGGAGTAAACCTAAATATTCTAAAAATCCTAAAATAGAGTTTTGAAAGAATATATAAATTGTGATTAAAAGCTATATAATGAATGTTTAAACAATCTCTTTTATAAATAAAACCTAGGGTTTGAGTAATTACAATGATATTTTTAAAACTCAAAATAAATATATAAAAAAATAAATCAAATAAAAATAAAAAAACGTAATAAGTCACGTGATTCGATTAAATGAATCGAAATTTGCTACTCTTTTTAAAAAAATTTTGCCCTTAAATTCAGATAAATGAATACTCTGATTTATTCAACCAAAATTTTTCACTTTTTCAAAATTTTAGATCCTCTAATTTAGTCAAACAAATTCCTTGATTTGTTGGACAAATATTGTTACACTTTTTAAGTTGTCCTTACTTCAGATTCATTAGAACGAATGAATCCATGCTTCCTAAAAATTTTAATTTTTAAATTTATTCGAATGACAAGTATGGAGCGTTCCACCAAAATTCTTCCTGTCCTCTGGATTTATCTTTTACACCTTCTTCTGTTTCTCTTTTACTCTTCCCTAGGTGAGGTCCGCGTCAAAGAACAGACTAATTTTAAACCATTTGGCAATTAAGAAGATAATGAGAACTGAAATGTCATTAAATGATATGTTATCCATCACTGCAAGGTCAGTGAAGAACTGGTCGAATACAGATAAAATAAAAGAATGACTCGTAGAACATCGTCGAGTCAGAAGAGCAACCAACAACATGCTTATGATTTATGATAATTTCATTCACAGCTTCGGCAACATAATCCAAATTTAATCATTGAACAATCAGAGAAGGTTATAGAATAGAAACCAATCCACAAAAGCATACAAATGGCCATTTTTAAGCATGTTCGGCAGCTGATAAAGTATCATTACTTGATTTGTCGTCCATTTACGAGGCTAATGAACATTTGATTGAGTATGTAAAAAATCAGAGGGTGACACGTCATCCTCCGTTTGAGAATCCAAACACGTACTCATATAATAATTCGTTTGCAATTTAAAAAAGAAAAAAATATGAACGTCCAAACCGATTAAAGAACAGAAATAATAAGCCGAAAGAAGATAAATTGGATGGTTCAATTTTTTTAGAAGAAGAAACATACCTTCAAAAGAGTTCTAAATCAATCTAAACGAGGAGATTATTCTGATAAAAGTCTTGAATAAGTGAAGCACTTTCTTCTTCGTTGAGATTCTCTCCAGTAACTTTCAATCTCGACATGTCTGATGCCAAGTCACCTGCAGTTAGCTTTCCACTGTCTCTTCTCGTGCTCATGAACTGCACATTTTCACATTCTTCTTTTTCACAAACGGAAAAAAAAAAGACCAAAATCGAAAAGAAAGAAAATTAGACAAACTTACGTGCGTGTTTAAGCTCCGAAGCTCAACCTGGGTGAATTGATTCTGAAGCCATGGATCAGATACAAGAATCCCTACATAACCTGACATTTTTCTAAATTTCTTTTTTGATTTCGTATCTCAAAACTTTTTTGAATTATAAGTTTCGCCGTAGATGAGATGTGCTGATCTCCTTCCTCTGTATCTTTTGTTTCTAGTAACTTCAGTGCACTGCAACCGCGAGTGGAGGAAACTTGTGTTTTTTTAATAAGAACTCAAATTATGACCATTCTGTCCGTCCAAAGCATATTATCCTTCCCTGTCTGAGTAGGAATTTGGGGCCCACTTCATACTTGGGCTGGGCTCATATTGTCCTTTACATAATTCGGATCATGACTAATTTGTCCCCGCCAACTTGCTTTCAAAATTCTTTCAACATAATAATAATAATAAGAGGAAGAAGAAACAGGATTCTGAAATATTATTCATGCAAATTTATGTGACTGACAGTAGCATTATACTGTTATTGTATCTTTTTGTATAATTTACTTTTTATTCATCTAAAAATATGAAGCATATTATAACACAATCACATTATACCTAATAATACTCGAAGGACTGATATCGATTTTTTTTTTTTTTTTCCTTCAAAGATATAATTAGTTTATAAAATTACAGCGTGGAGTCGATGCACTGAGTTGTATGTGGTAGATTCAATTGAAATTAGGAATAAGACATTTAAGAAATAATAATAATAATAATAATTCCTTAAAATGGGTTTGGTTGGAGAAAATATTACATTAATGAAAATATTGTATTAATATATCGGATTGCCATTCTTGCATATAATGTTATTGTATTTGATTGACAGTGATATAATATTATTTATATTGGTCCTTTACAAAATTTTTCTTATATTAATGAATGAATAAAAGAAACATCTAATAACGTTTAATCTAAGAGTGCTAATTAATATTTTCTATTTTTTGAATTACGAGAAAACTCTTATACTCAGTCATTACATCAGTGGCCGATTATATACAGGCTAGACACTTATCTCTTTGGGATACGTCTTCGCAGATCACACAACACCTATCCTGAATCAATTAAGATCATGTACAAGAATTATACTGCAGTGGTACTAAGTACAGGATAAAATTTCAAATGCACGAGGCTCTTACACTTGAATGTAATCCAAAAAGTTCTAACCCAAGACCAGTACAAATATCTCCTCAAAATAAAACCACTTGGCCACCTCCAGCGGGTGTACTAATTAATATTCACTTATTAACTGC
>JAWDEX010182380.1:0-13890 GCA_035221805.1 Trichilia hirta | reverse complement strand
ATTAACTTCCGTTATATTCGAATAATGAGTCAATACGAGCTAAGTTTGTCACTATACACTCTTTGTATGACATTTATGTTTTGTTCAAAGACTTTATTTTTACTCATTTATTAATATCTGACTAAAAACTTAAACTTGGATCAAGTCAACAGTATCTCAAAATCCTTTATATTAAGTTAATAAATTTCATGTGATAGTCATTTACTTCTTGATATAAATAGTACATGATTAAATCAGTTTTTGTGTATAAAATATGATTAGTCTCATATTTATACATCATATAAGCCATGTGCCTCTATATCGATTAACAACCATGATATCTTAGGTCTAAAGAATAGTTAACAAACTTATATAATTCATTATTAAATCATTAACAATATACATTCATGTGATTCATCATAACTTTGGTCACGTTTAAATAATTGTTCTCTAACTATTATTCTATAATAATGTCTTAATAATATGACTATCATATCACTTGCACTAATATCATCTCATAATATTCACTGAAGACATTTAGTATATCTACACTGCAATATCAATGCTTTAATATTACTTTTGTAAGAAATACTTTAGATAATCTAATTGTCTTAGACATTTTATATGAATATTCTATTATTAGTGTAATTAGATAGAAGATACAACATATACAAATAAATTAAAATAATTTTTTTATTAATAAAATATATATACAATACATATTATTACAGTAAATCAATATAATATACCTAAACCTAGTAATATGAATGATTTTAGAGCATACAATACTAACAACTTGATTTACTAAAAACCAAATAATGGTGAAAGATACTTCAATATGAGTAATGACAAATCAGTAGTAGTCAAACTAATAAATATATTTATATTATTATTAAGAACTGATTTTTATTTGGATTTGAATCAGATATTTATTGTATTATTATTCTGATAAAATTTGATTTCCATTTCTATTTTGGACAAATTAGAATATTGTTTTTCATTTAAAAATAATAAAATTAATCTATTTTAGAATTTAAAATTAGTTAGTACTGATTTTCTATCTAATTACGATAATCTATATTTGGTGGATACTATTACTTCTTTTAATGAATTCTTACATGTTAATAAATCAGATTTAAAACATAAATTAATCAAAAAAAATTTTGCATTATTGTAACACGAGAGATTAGGTAATATTTTTAAAAGGAGAATTAAGGGACTTGTGTTTGACAAAATTTTTGATCCTTTTGATTTTTCAGATTTTAACTTTGTATTAATTGGATAAAGGAGAAATAAATCAATATATATATATATGTATGTATGAGCTATTCTCTACAGTTTTTTAAAATAATTAACAATATTTTATAATATTTATAGACAATTATTCTAGATATAACCACCTTTACCTCATCTACAAAAAGCCACAGTCTTTGAACATGTTTAAGAACTATAAAATCAAAGTTAAGAATTAACTTAACAATAGAATTAAAACTACTAGATCTAATCGTAGCAATCAATATTATATCAGATATAACAAATCAAGTGAACAATATTCAAGATTATTTGTTAGATACCTAAAGAAGTGCAGTACTGTTTCATAGTACATCATGACGGATTCTCTTACTATAAATTATGTTAATGAGAGACGAAACAAAATGCTTAAGGATATGGTGAAGAGTATGATTAGTGATTTTACCTTACAAGAATCATTCTTGGAAGAAGAATTAAAAACTACAGCATGTATACTCAGTAGAGTTCTAACTAAAGCAACTGCTAAAACTATGTTTCAAATTTAAATGCATAAGAAGACAAGTTTAAAGCACTTACACATTTAGGATTGTTTAACTAAGGTAAGGCTTTATAGGCCAAATAGAAAGAAATTAGATTTAAAGACCAACAGTTACTATTTTATTAGATACTTTGAAAGATATAAGGGTTACAAGTTTTATGATCTTGTATTAAATCAATTTTCGAGATTCAAAATATCATATTCTTTGAGAATGTTGAGTTTACAAAGTAAGAAAGAATTAGAGGCATTGTCTTTAAAGACTATAAAGAGGAATATATTAATATTCTTCTGATTGCTATTAATAATGATCAGGATCATGGCTTTATACTTAACATTGTTTAAGAAATAACTCTTAATCAAGATAATATTGTTGAACCTCTTGTTCAAGTTTAAGAAATTACTCCAAAAGAATAAATTCTACGACCTTCAGAATCATTGCCATTAAGAAGATCCACTAGAGAAATGAAAAATGTAATTCCAAATGATTATATTGTATTTTTTCAAGAATATAAGATTGACATTAAAATGGTAGAAAATGATCCAATTAACTTTCATTGAGTAATGAAAAACTCTAATTCTCAAAAGAGGAGTAATGCCACAAATGAAGAGATTAACTCCATGAAGAACAGTGACATATGAACTATTATCCTATTGCCTGAAGGTGTAAAACCTAATAGATGCAAATGAATTTTTAAAATAAAAAAAAATTTGAAAGGTAATATAAAGAGGTATAAGGCACTTTTTATTACTAAGGGCTTTACTCAAAGGAAGGCATTGATTATAAAAAAAACTTTTTTTCTGATTTTATCGAAAGACACTTTTAGAATATAATGATATTGGCGGCATATTATGACCTTGAGTTATATCATATAGGTGTTAAGACTGTATTTCTTAATAGTAACATTGATGAGAGAATTTATATGGTACAATAAAAAAATTTTGTATCGAACGATGCAAAATTTATGGTTTATAAACTAAAGAAATTCATCTATAGACTTAAGCAGACATCTTGTTGAAAGTATTACAAATTTTACTAAGTCATTATTTTATTTGGTTTTGAGACAGATATATTAAATAATTGTATATTTTCGTGTGTACGTGATCACATGCATACTACAGAATGCAGCGAAAATGATAATTTTATTAGGATATGTTAATTTTTTGTAAATTAAATATATTTAATTTATAATCACTAACCTTTAGTGATTCTTTGATGAAATACAGCACCAGTAATGTGATGCCTCTAAGAAATCAAACACATTTGATTTTCTGCTAATTAGCCAATTTGAGAGAGAGAATGGGAGAGCTGAAGAAAGAGGTAAAAAATTGAAAATTGTATGCCTGAGGAAGGAGAAACAATTCTACTTCTATTTTATAATTTTATGACAAATATTATTAGAGCCCCTAAACTATAAAAGATTATTCAAGCCCCCAATTAAAAAAAAAATAATTTAGGACTATAGACCTCTAAAAATCATAAATTGATCCCGAATTTTATTTAAATATTTATATATTTATAAAATATCGTGATTTACTCTAAATCACAATAAGGTCAAGTTTAAAACTCTCATCTTATTAAACAATTTAATGCTTAAACTATTTATGACTTTTGGCTAAATAATATTTTCGAGAGTACTAATTCTCTTACAGATATTATTTACTCTCTCTTATAGTAAAAATAATCTCAAGGTTTATGTTGTGATCTCTTGGTTCACTATAATATTAGCCGTGAACTAAAATCAATCTAATTGATCTCATTTCGAACCATTCGAAAGCTTAACGACTATGATTGATATCTAGCAATGTGTCATAGCCTCTAACTCATAATGAAGAAAAACTTTATCAAATCTTATACCTAATTATAGATTTTGTGTGAATAATCTCCTTCTGTTCGTTAATCCCAATCAAATCAGGGTTGACGAATGTCAAAAATCTTTAATTCAATTTTATTCGGATAATTAGTTCATACAAATCAAACTTGTCACTACGAACTCTTTGTATGACTTTTATGCTTTGGCTAAAGACTTTATTTTTAGTCGTTTACTAATATTTGACTAGAAACTCAAATCTGAATCGAGTTAACGGTACCTCAAAATCTACTATATCGAGTCAATAGATTTTTTCTGACAGTTATTTACTACTCGATATAAATAACACATGACCAAACTAGCTTTTTTATGTAAAATGTGATTAATCTCGCATTTACATACCATATAAATCATGTGTATCTATATCGATTGACAACCATAACGTCTAAAGTTTGAAGAGTAGTTACTATACCCTTATAATTTAATGATAAATCATTGACATCATACATTCGTATGATTTACTATACTTTAATCACATTCAAATAATAGTTCTCTAACTATTATTCTTCACTAATATCTTAATGATATAACTATCATATTATTCACACTAATATCATCTTATGATATTCACCGAAGACATTCAGTGTGCATACTATTTAATATCAATGCCCAGTTGATATTATGTCTGTAGAAAATAATTTAAATAATTTAATTATTTTGAATAATTCACATGTATATTCTATCACTAGTATGATTGGATAGAAGAAGTAGCATATATAAATTAAAACACTTTTTTTATTAATAAATATGTACAATATATATTTTACAATAACTCAATACAATATGCCTAAAAAAGACAACATGAATAATTTTAGAACGTACAATACTAACATATATATCATAAGTTTAATAGCAATAAGTACATTTTTCTGATTTTATATATTGATGATATATTACTTGTCGCTAACAATATAGGCATATTGCATAAAATTAAGAAATTTCGAGCAAAGAATTTTGAAATAAAGATCTTAGTGGCGCTTTTCTTATATTAGAAACTCAGATATATCAGAATCGCACTTGAGATATTTTTAGATTATCACAAAGGAGTTATTTTAAAAGGATTTTTAAAAAATTTGGTATGTAAGATTATAAATCAAATGACACTTAAGGAAATAAATTCTATTTAAGTTAATGCTCTAATTTTAATCAATTAGAGATTGTCGATTATTCTAATTTTAATTTCGCAGGATGTCAATGTATTTAGAGATCTACTTGGGTTATATCTACCTATTTGCTGAAAGAATAATTTCTTACAAGAATGCGAAGTAGACACTCATAACTTCCTCTACCATGACAGCGAAATTTATAATATATTAAAAAGTATCAAATCATAAGATATAGTTAACAAACTTTCTTACCAGGCAGCGCATTATGGATAGTATAGAAAAATCGCTCAAGGCATTTTATAACAATAAATTAGGAATGTTATATTCCAATAATAATAAGAGCTCGACGAAGTCAAAGCATATAGACATCAAATTCCTGATTGTAAAAGAAAAAGTTCATAGTGAACAAGTATTTATAAAATACATTAGGACCAATATCATGAGTACAGACCTGCTTACAAAAAATTACCATCAAAGGTCCTTTATGAGCGCACCGCTCATATAAGAGTAGTACCTATTGAAAGTATATGGGTTTAGAGGAAATTTGAGTTACTCATTTACTTTTGGGTACAAATACTTGTTGTGATTAAATTTAGTTAAAGTTATTTTAGATATGAATTATTGATCTTCTATTTATATTCAATAATAAAGTATTAGGTTATTCAATTAATTTAGTTATTTGATTATTTAGTTTATTTATAAACTTAATTGAAAATGATTTTACTAAAAATTAGACCAATTAGAAATAGGTATATTTAGATCGCATTTTATATAATTTTTACATTATACATTTATACTTGATTTATATTATTTAGTTATATTAATATATATAATTATTAATGAATTTAATTATAATTGAATGTAACAAAAAATCCTTTAATCCTATATTGGTGTGATCGATGAAATGAATTATTTGAAAATATATTCAATAATAATTACAAAATTCTAAGTACTTGTAAAATTATTTTAATATATAATACATATAACTCAAGTAAGAGATTGTTAGATATTATTCAATATAAGTAGACTTATATTTTAATATATTAAGTTTATTATAAATCAAGTTTAATTCAGTAATTTAATAAAATTAAAGTGACGTAAATTTTATATATTTAATTAAGTATTAGTTATTTTTTATATATATGTAGAGACTAAATTTTTATTTTTATTTTATGATAAAGTGAATAGAATTAAACTTCCTAAGATAAATTTTTTATTTTAAAATTATGACTCTTGAAAATAATGTGTAAGGATATTTTTTTGCAAATTTAAAAAAAAAAAAGGTCTAAAAGTTACTTTTACAAAAAGTATAACTAATTGTAAATAAATTTTTTTACATATCTCCTATAAAATAAAATTAGATACACTTTCGCAATTAAAATTTCATGTTTCACAATTCAACGGATGTTCAAACAAATACAGTATTGCATCGTATTGCAAAGCTCGAATTCAAACCACTGCCAAGCTTATCTTTCTCGGCATATCCTAATAATTCACAAAGGATCTAAGGAAAGTTAAAATGAATTCATTCACTTCAAGATTGGTAATTTCAAACAACGATGAAAAACATCACATCAAAGGGATCTCCAAAATCGTCAACAATAACTGCAGCAGAAAATATAACGGGAAGGTGAATGCAGCAAAGTAATTTCAATTCCTTCATCTATCCTCCACGTATCTTCAACAATGCCAAAATGTAATAAAGCATTAGCAATCAGCACCGCTGTCACAATTTTCACAATCACTGTTTATCAGCATACTTCGAATAATGTTAAAATATGGGGTTTTCTTCGTAGCCCACTTAAAATTCAAATTACTGAAATGAAGCACTGATTCTCATAATTATAACATGATATACTATTGCGAAACAAGTTGCATAACCAGAATATTGTTAATCCCTTACTTCATCTGTATGAGCCTACAGACATGGGAGGACTGATTAAAGCCTTGTAAAAGATACGGGGTTTCTATTCAAGCTTGCGGCGGTTACATAAGAAAATCATATTGTCACTGCTCCGTAATGCACAGTCGTATGATAACTGGAATGGCAGAGAAGTCTTCCCTGATACAAATAGAGAAGAAAGACAAAAGTCGAATAAAGTCACAAGCGATGAAAAAGAAGTACTTTTCCTCTCGTATTTTACTTCATAGGCAATATACATCAACGATAATAACTAAAGAAAATCAAATGATAACAATAATAATAATTCAATTTACAAGTGAGTTAATAAAGAAAAAAAGTGTGAATAAAAGGAGGTAAATGAATCTATTTTACCAGGAAGAAGGACCGGATAGAAGCATAATTAGGTCAGAGGGGTTATGGCAGAAATCCATTTTTCTTCCCAAGAAAAAGCCTTCTGTCATTGTGCTCTCTTTGGGTTCTGTAGAACGAATTACAAAATTGTTTGAGGGAAGAGAGGGATCTGCTTTCTAAGCCCAGATAATTTGGTAAAGGACCTCCACAGATGAGGGAAAATAACAAGTCATTACAATTTTAGTTCTTCTTTAGCAATTCCATTTTTGATTAATTAGTAGTACATCAGACGGTTGTCAATAATTAATTAAGGAGAGTCTTCCCGGTCCTACTGCTTGGCGGTGGAGGGAAAATCTTTTTAATGTTTATATTAATTTAGATTGTTATTAATTTAGCCCTTATTGTTGCTTAAAAGAAAAGAAAGTCATTTAAAAAATATATCAATTAATTTTTTTAATTATATTTTATTTTATTCAAGTGTTGACTAAATTTGACTACTCTTGAAGAAGAAAAAGGTTTGTTGTCAGCAATTATTACTAATATATTATTAACAAAAGCTTAAAATAACATTTATATCTCTAACTGTTGTTTTATTGGTTAAAAATTTTATTTTAATATTTATTACTTAATTTAATTTTTAAATTGTATTAAAAATTTAAGTGCTTGTATTATAGTTATTTTTAATCACTTTTATTCTATTTTAAATACAGTTTGTCAGATTTAAAAAATATACAATCTCTTACTTTTATTGATTTCTTATTTATTACATTTGTTAAATTTATAAAATTATCAAGTAATTTTTTTTATTACAATCACACTTAATATGCTAGAAATTCAACCATTGATTTATAAATTTAGATAATACAAAGAGAAGTATTGAATAAATTAGCTTATTTAATACACTTAATAACAAAAATAAACTTACAATAATTATAAATTCATAAACTAACAAATACAACCTATTAAGTCATATTACTTATATGCCTATGACTAGAATCACCAAGTTGTCAACTTCATTAATTGAAATAAATACAAAAAATTAAGAATATCATTCAAGTCATAACCATGTTGTAATTACGTTTATAAGCAAGACTTTTTGTTATATTTAATAGAGTTGTTAGTGCTATATTTAATTGTAAATATCTTACCAACTAGTCGACATTCAAAAGATTTTTTTTTTTTTTAATTTGATTTTACTGACTTAAATCTCTGTATCAAGTGGTCCAATTTTTATAGGTACCTCTTAATAATTATGATTTTAAATTAAAAATTTGATTAAAATTAGTAGAAATTAACCGCAAGTTTATGTTGTTATAAAATTTTTATTACTCACATTCTCTCATTTTTATGCTCAAATAAAAATAAGAACAATGGAAAATACAAACAATTTTTGTTAAACATATTTACAGATTCTATTTATTATAGTTTCTTTAACTATGGACACAAGTTGCACTTGTGAATATAAAAACAATAATTTTTTTTTTTATTTTAATAAACTAGTCTTAAACCATTAAAAAGAACACATTTCATTAGATTAAATAATAAGTAATTAGAGAGGATTTTAGTGATATATATATATATATATTAGAGAGGATTTTAGTGATATATATATATATATATATATATTTTAAACTTTTTAATTTTTGAGTTTTTTTTTTTTACAAACAATAGGGACTTAGTTAATAACTTGTCATTTTAAATAGAGATAAATAATTTTTAAAATATTTTAACTGCTATTTTTAAAAATTAAATAAAATATAACCATTAATTTATTATATAAGTGAAATGAGAAAAATATTTCCATGTGAGTTATTTTGTCTGTGTGTGCATGTCCATGTGCACGAAATCCATGGATGATCTCTCAAAACTCTAATTTGAAATTCGATACTTCTTGTCTTCGTCTGTAAGTTAACATCATCAATTCACAAGGGAGGGGACCAGATTTGAAAAAATAAAAATAAAGGATTTCTGGTAAAATCAAATGGAAGTATTGCTATTCTATTTTGTTTTTGTATAACTATTTATAAATTGAAGGATTCGAAATATCAATGACCTGGCAAAAAAATGATGAGCTAACCAGGTTACACTACATAGCAAGTTGAATATTTTATAAATTTATTATTGAATCAAAAATAAAGTTATGACAATTATATATCTCATTGACTTTAAGCTTGTTTGATATCAAATATCTATTTAAATTTGAAAATGAGACAAAGACATCTATAAACGATACTAGTTTACGCAATTGAAACCTAAAAATTAATTTTGTTTGATGATCGTGACGGAAAAACTTAAGTTATTAAATAAAATTCAATTTTATAATTGAAAATGAAATAGAATTATATTAATAAAGGTTTTAAAGAATTTAGGTTCCACTTAATATTAGAATACAATCCCAATTAAAAATTTATAAATACTATTTGATTCCTTTTGTTTAAGAATACATGCACTCTTTGACTACTTAGAACAAATAAAAATTGATTTCTCTCTATATATAGATTATAGTAGACTTGAAAATAGAATTGCTAAGTACTGTTAGGTTAAAACATAAGGCCCCCCACTACAACTATTAACAAAATACGTAAATAAAAGTATTGAATTATAAAATTGTTCTCGTAAAATGTTAATTCAATTTGATTAGCATTAAATTATGGTTGATTTTGGTGTAGTTTAGAACAAATTTGGTGTTGAATTGCATCTATCTAGTCAAAGCGGAAGGATATAGTGTTTCTGGTTGAAATTGACTAAGCCGAAGCTAAAGGAGAAACCAACCATTGATTGGCTAACTATGAAATGGATACAAATTAATAACGGATTTGTCAAATAGTAAAAATTGAATTAGAATTTAATTTGATATTTATTCCATCTATTTGTCAGAACGGAGAGGAAATGAATTCAACAGAGCTTCTGGGTTTGTCTCTCATTCTTCGACACCCTCATTGGAATCGTCTGACTTTTCAAAATAACATCCCATTATTTGATAAATAATACGAATTATTCTACACTCCACTATATGTCAAATAAAGGACACTGCATTACTACAGAATACAGAAGAAAACTAAAACTAAAACTAGAACAAAACAAAACAAGTAATAATAATTATAATACCTACTTCCATTGAAATCAAGTTTTATTACGTATGTACATGGACCCCTATTTGATTAATAAGGACAATGGTATTTTAATAGGAAGCAATAGATTGCATGGAAACAAATAATATAAATAATACAGTCATTTTGTAGTGAAATTTTTTAATAATTTAGTTATAATTTTTAACATTTTAAAATGATGCATAAAAGTAATTTAGTCCATGTCCAATAATGTTAACAAAAAACAAAGGAAAAAAGAGGTTCGATGGATGATCTTTTCTTTTGATATTTAGATTCCTGCCACATGGACCTAGTGCGATGCACAAGAACCACCATTCACCTAATGGTAAATCAATCGCCAAAATGAGCTATAATTTTTCATCTTAATTAATTAAATTAATTAATTAAGTACAGGAGACAGATTGAACTCATTGATATTAAACCCTTCCAACAAACCCTATTTTCTTCTTCTTACATCCTCTCTCTTCTCTTCAACACTAGGACTTTCTCATAAATCATCACTATCTCTTCGATCTGATTATCAATTTTCAAACACATATCTTACCATTTAACAATTTCTTGTTGGCTTACTAGGTGCGGGCTGTTTTCATCATTTTTGTTTTATGTAATAAAATCATTCAATTATTTCATTACGAGCTTGAAAAAGTGGATCGAAGGCATGGAAAACGGCCACTTCCATCGGAAACATCAGAGGAGAAAGAGAAAGAACATCAAAACTTCCCTTCTTATTCGTCTTCTTGGTCTGAATCAGACATGTCAGCCATGGTTTCTGCTCTTACTCAAGTAATTGGCACCACCGATGACCAGTCCTCCATGGTGCAATCAAACCCTTCAGATGTACCGACTTCCGTCAAAGAAGAGCAAACTCAAGATCATCAAGGTATTTCATACAACTGTGACTCCGATTCTGATTCTTTATAAGCTCTTTGCGGCTGATTTTGAGGGGAAAGAATGGTTACGTCTATTATGATTAACAGTACTCCTCTATCCCTACATCTCTTTCCTAGTGTTAAGAAAAAAGAGAAAATTTAAGTTTGGTGACATTGATAGTTTTAGGTTGATTAGTGTGTAATAAATACGCATGCAAGTACTGTTAATATATCTATATGCATATCTATATATATATAAATGCATCACTTACTCTCTCTATATACTATCAAATCAAGATGATCAAGTTTTGTGTTATTTTGTATTGATCTATCTTCATGGTTAGTTGTCTAAATATTCATTCGGTGTGACTTGATTGTATTGTTGTTGCTGAGAATGAGAGATGTGAATGGAGATAGAGTCAAATTTGAAGGCTAGCCAAATTCATTGTATTCTAACTTAGCGTAACGGCTCACTCACTCACTCTCTCTCTAAAAGTGTAAATGGTCGTACCATCTCTAGGCTTTATTTTATTTTTTCTTTATTCCAATTTTCAGAAATTGCACATGGATACGGTTTATATGTGCACATGGTAATCAGTATTCTTCAGTTTTTAATTTCATGAATCGGTCTATGTCAAGAATTTTTATCATTCCATTTTGTTTCACTTGACTTTCAGAACTTATCTTCTTGTAGTTCCTAATCCTATTTTCTTCCTTCACAATTGCCAAATCTTGAAAGTAACAAGCATTTGTGTTGGTCTTCCTTCTTTAATAAGTTCGCCGCAAGTTTTCTTGGTCTTCCTTCTTTAATAAGTTTGCCGCAAGTTTTCTTTCTCTTTCTCTTTTCTGCTACAACTCTAAAAGCCTCTAAACTCTAGGATTAAATATGCAAATTCCTCAGACTACATTAATCATCCAGTGATATCATGCCATGTATTATGGGATGTATTACTAATTACGCTATATTGTTGTGCCGATAACATATATATGCTACATCTACACTACAATTAGATATCAATATTCTATACATCCTGATTGAATGAACTTAAAAAAGAAAAAAATTAAGAAAAGTAATAAAGCAGAACGAATATCCCTCAAACTCTACACTTGTCCAGCCAATAGTAGTAAGGAAAAATTTAAAACTTGGGTTGGATAACTTTTAGTGTAATATGTACTTTGTAACCGGGAGAGAAAAGAAAGGAAGTTCTCGCCGAAAGTTGGTGTTTGGAATAAAAGTGACTTATGAATCATGAAATGCAATATTCTATTACTGTCCAAGTGCCATTATATTTGATGCCCCACTTAAAGCTTTCTTAATTCTCCACGGTAAGCAAGTGGATGGCACACTTAAGAATTCATGCTATAGAAAGGTTGTGCATGCATGGAATAGTATAGTATGCGTGCTAATAACCCCATCATTATGTATGTTTAATTTAAACATGAGAGTTAGTTAGTGGGTCTAAGTAAATGTTAAATTTTGTGCTTAAACCATTAAAATCATTTTGTGTTTCAATCAAGTTGATGATAATTCTCAAATTTATCTTCTTATTATGTTTATTTCTTAACTTTCATAAGATACATATCTATTTGTATGATACATGTAAAGAGTTATAATGAGCCAAGTCGATATTGATAAAAAAAGAAAAAAAGAAAAAATCACTATAATTAGTTTTCATTTTTAGAGGCATTAATAAGTTGTAAACTTACCATTGAAAACCTTTTCTTTATATACGTTTTTCACCTTATAATTCTATGCATTTATAATTGTGAAGAACATACAAGGCGGAGGCATTATAGAGGAGTTAGGCAAAGACCATGGGGGAAATGGGCAGCCGAAATCCGAGACCCTAGAAAAGCAGCCAGAGTTTGGCTTGGGACATTCGAGACTGCTGAAGATGCTGCCGTGGCTTATGATAAAGCTGCTCTAAAATTCAAAGGCACCAAGGCCAAGCTTAATTTCCCTGAAAGAGTTCAAGGCACTACTGAGTTTGTCTATTTAATGGGTGGCGGAGATTCAAGTTCAGCGTTCCATGATCAAAATCCGAGGCCACCTGCAGCAGCTCCTCCTCTTCCGCCTCCTCCTCGATCGCTGCCGCATAATGATTACCCGGACTTGCTTCAGTATGCACAAATTCTATCGAGTGATGATGCTAGTTTCAATTATTTCACCTCAAATCTCTTTAATCAACGACCATTTTCCCCACATTCTTCTTGTTCGACGTTTTCATCATCTACCGGCTCATCGCGGCAGCAGCAACAAGAGGAGATGACGACATTTTGGTCAAACTATGGAAACTCGTCTGGTTCTGATTTTCGAGATTATAATGAGAAGAATGAGTTTGATACTAATAATCCAGATGGGTAGAGTATTATTTTTGAGTTATTTCAATGTTGTAGTAAGATTATGGAATATATATAGAAGGATGGAGTACCAATCATTTCATCCTCAATTTATTCAAGTATTCTTCCATTTTCAAATGTTTCTCAATTAATGTTATGTTTCAGAGCCATGTAGTATATATGGCTATTGAGTTGTATTTTAATTAACAACAAAATGGGGAAGAGCTTCAAGTGTTTTGTTACAGTTGGAAAGCTTGATTATTTTGTTATTTCTGTCTTCTTGATGAACCATCAAAGTTATATGCACTTTCTAATAGCTAACGAATTTGCATTGTATGCATATGGTCATAAAGCTTGACTATCAAATTATTTTCATAGCACAGTTTTCTCAGTAAATATGTCCTTTTTATAATTGATATAATATATATAATTTTGAACATAAATTTTCAATCAATACATTTATCTAATTTAATATTTAAGATATAAAATCAAAAATGTCACACACACACACACACACACACACACACACACACACACACACACACACACACACACATATATATATATATATATAT
>JAWDEX010182350.1:0-13894 GCA_035221805.1 Trichilia hirta | reverse complement strand
AAAATTTAAATAACTCAAATAGAAACAAATAACAAGACCTTATTATAAATTTAAAATATATAATAATAATATTATTAAGATGCGTCTCAAAGACCAGGAGGAGAATAAATGACCCCTTACTCAGCCATCCATACAGAAGTCGGACGCTTACTTCTTTTTTACAACACAATAAACACACTATTATATAATAATTCTAACATCATTTAACATTAACTATCCTTACCTTATTTAATATAAGACATTCTTTTAATATCTGAATATAAAAAGATAAAGTATAGAAAATATTACTTGAGATAGAATTTTCACATAAGAAAAACGTGCAAAAAATATATTAAGCATAGACAAAATTACAGAGGACAAAATTAGATAATGACAGTAGGTATCGATACTTTAACTTTTGGTATCAATACTTTTGTTAATTCTTTAGTTTTGAGCCAATGTATCAATACTTAGGTGGAAAGTATCGATACATTGAAGTCTTAGACATTAATATTTACTATTTAACGACTTCCTTTATGATATCAATTTTCATCCTCAATAATAACCCTTATAATGAATGATTTAGACCTAGAAATAAACATAAAAGTTGTAAATAATCCTATTAACTTTTCAAAAGTTTAAGAATCACTAGATTTGGATGTCTCTATCAAAAGTTATGCTTAAAAATTAAATACTGCTCATATTTATCTTATCTCCAAATGGGTCTCTATAATTCATCATTTTGAACTAGTAAATAACTTAATCATAATAAATAATCATATTAAAGTTATATGTAATTTAATTAGCTTTCTAAAAGATGAAAAATTATCTAAATTAGAGTTGTATAACTCAAGATAGAGCTTAAATACTATAAACTACTCAAAAGAGTGAAGTCTGCACAGTGTACACCTCCTAGTTTCATCACCCACACAAATGTATCATACATTCCAAGTAATATATTGATACATTTAATTACTCATCAAGACTTAGAAAAATTTCACTCAAATTCTATAATAAGTGTCACTTGAATCTTTAAAAATATCACTTAAGTCCACAGTTTACTTCAAATACTAATTTTTCTCTTATTTTAACTCCGATTTCACTCATTCTTATTTTTATACAACCGTATTTTTGTTCTCTATTCATAAGATAAATTTATCATAAATTAGATTCCTTGATCAATAGAAACTTAACTTGAAAATTCGAGTACGCAAATAATATCACATGAAAACCATTTTTTAAACTTACCAAACTTAATCTAAAATCCTTTAAAATACTTAATATATATCAATATAATCTTAATCAACCTTAAATATTACCCAAATATAAATTTTTAAAAAGACAAAATTATCCTTAAATTAGTAAAATAATTAAAATATCCTTAAACTTAAATATGAAATATTACAATACTTGTATGACTAATATACTCATAAAAGACCTTTCAGTGGCAATCTTTTAATAAGTAAATTTACAATTATAGAGTTTGTTCTAATATGTTTAATAAAGACGATTGATCACTTTAAATTTTCTTTTTAACAACTAGAAACTTAAATTTTGCATGTTTTAATTTTCCTAAACTCCTCTTATTATTAAAATAAAATAATATTATTTTATTATCATATAATATTTTTAATGGTTTTTCAACTTTATTTATAATTTGTGGTCTAGTGATAATAATTTATAGCCAAATTTTATTATTAGATATCATATAATAGGTTATGAATACTATTATTATAGTAAAAAAAATTTCGAGTGTCTACTTAGCACTCTTTCAAAAAATTGCTCTTCAAGGTAATAAGTAGATATAGCCTGATGTGAATTTTTTGTTATATTAACAACCCTAAAATCAGAATTAAAACTACCTTATATATTTTTCTTTATATGATCATGCACTCTTTTGCTCATATAATTTATTTGGCTACTATCTAGTGATCTAATCTATAATCTTTTAAGTACCTACTTAGGTTATTTTCTTTTATGATATAATCTAAGATCCTTAAGTATATGCCTAAAGTACTTTCTTTATGATCTAATTTAGGATTCTTAAGTACTTCTCCAGGATCCCAACTATATAAAGTACTGCTTTAGTATCCCAACTACATAAACAATATCTAAATGCGTATGTAATTAAGCATATATTAGATTCTTTATTATTAACGTATAAAGAATTTTTTGCATCTTTTTTATTTTAAACTTATTCTAGGGTTCTTTAATTAAGATTAAGCTTGTTTCTCTTAGTAACAAGGGTATCACCTTATTTATAATCTTTGGTTTTTATAATATATCCCTTTTATAATAATCTTAAATATACTTTGAAATAATTCTCAATGTATTTGTATACCTTATACAAAAAAGAGCCTATATTTTTAAAAATATATCATCAATATATAAAACTAGTAAGATATACTTGCTCCTATTTTATTTGTCGTATATACAATCATCAATCATATTTATCTTAAAACTAAACAAGATAACAACTCAATGAAACTTGTAATACTATTATCAAGAAGTAGTTTTTATATCTATGTAATTTAACCCAAAATTAACATGTCATAAGTGCCATTATAGTCATAAAAGAATCTTTTAATAAAACTCAAGAAAAGTCTTTTTATAATTTATACATTCCTTAAAAAGTCCTTTATAACAAGACATACCTTATTTTTCTCTATATTGCCTTTTAAATCTATCTTGATCTTAAATATCTACTTATAGCTAATAAACTTCATACCTCTAGGCAATAAAAGAAGATTTCAAATGTTATTGGCTTTCATAAACTTTATTTTTTTTTATTCATGACATCTATTCACTTTTGAGATTTAAAACTTTCTATAGCTTAATGGAAGTTGATGATCATCTTTCATCATCTCGATGTTAACCCTATATTCTTAGAAAATACAATATAATTTCATTTCTCTTTCTCTAGTAAATCTCAACAGTATTGATTCTTAAGGCTGTAAAATTTATTCCTTTAGAATAACTTTTGAACTTGAACAGGAGGTTCAATGATATTATCTTCATCTTGAATTGCTTCTTAAATAATTTTAGGTATCAAAGTTTGATATTAATCACTGTTAATAATAACTAGAGAAATATTAATATATTCTTTTTTAAAGACAATGTCTCTATATCCTTAACAAATCTGATATTTCTAATCTTAAAAATTAACTTAATAGTAGAATCTTAAATCTTTAACCCCTTATATTTTTTAAATTATATAAGCTGAAATCTTTAATAATTTTTTCTAGAGTGATTATAGTAAGAGAGAATGACTAATCATACTCTTTATCATATCTTTAAGCACTTTCTTTCGTCTTTCAGTTTCATCATTCTTGTTAAGCATCTCTACCATAATGTACTATAAGCTAATACTATAGTCTACTAGAAATTAAAAAAAAAATAGACATTGTTCACCTGATTTATCATATCTATTGTAATATTTTCTACCACTGTCAAATCTGATGTTTTAAATCTATTTTACTGAATTAATTCTCAATTTCAATCTTATAATTATTTAACATATCTAGAGATTAAGACTTCTCATGAATTATATATAAGTAGCTATATTGTAAAATTGTCTATAAATATAATAAATTATTATTGATCATTGTAGGAAACTTTAGAAAGTGATGTATAATATTAGTTCTAAGACATCTAAAGACTTCTTGGCATCTAATCTCTTTATATTTATTGATTTTCTCTTAATATAGTTGACACAAATATCAAAGTTCATAAAATTAAAAAGTACAAAAATTTTATAATACACAAGTCCCTTAACTTTTCTTTTATAATTGTACCTTAAACGCTTGTATCATATGAAATTTTTATTGATTAATTTTAACTTTATACCTAATGTACTTGTATGCAAGATTTTCTTATAGGTTATTATTGAATGTTAAAGAATCGATCCTAATAAATTTTAAACTTAAAAAAGACTAATTTTATTATTTTTAAATGAATAAAATAACCGAATTTATTCAGTATAAAAATATAAGTCAAATTATTAACTTTGTTATTTTAAATAAATAAGATAACTGAATTTGTTTAATATAAAAATATAAATTGAATTTTGTCTGAATGATATAATAATATATGTCCCTTTCTTATTCAAATTAATGGCTAGTTTTTAATTATGACCTAATAATTTTGATAATTTCAACTTAGTTGATTTGCTATCATCATCCATCGATGTATCTTCATCATTACTTGACTTTCGGCAACCTAGACAACTTTATATGGACATACTTATATGAATAATAACACAAAATCTATCCATCAACTGTATTTACGTGCCAACTTTAAACTAATCAAACAAAAAGTTAGACTAAGAAATGTACCTTACTTCACTTATATTCACCACTCTCATATAATTGATAGGTAAAAGTCTTATCCTATCGTTTTTATTGTTTCTTTGTGATGCAATACCTATAACTTTTTTATTTTGTCCTTTAAAAGTTATTACTAGGGGAATCCATTATATCATCCCTTGATTTAGATTATCTTTTTCTTGCACATCTTATATTACTATATTGTGTAGGAAAAAATCAAAATCAGATACACGAGTAAGTTTTCAGATAACTCTAATTTAAATGCATTTAATTTTGAAGCAAGGTAAGATATTTTTATAATGTCCTCTCTTAAATTCCTTTATTTTATATCTTATTAAAATAAGATTTGCCAAAAGTATATTTATTTTAATCTTTTTGTTCTTGCGAATGTCGTTTTCAGTTAAAGGAATAGCATGCTTCATAATCATAAGACTCGTGAAATTTAAATATTTCCACCTCACTATATTTCTCTTATCATTAAAGGAGTACTTATCCATAAAATTGACAGATTGTTCTTTCTTTAATACTTAGCCTAGATCTACAATATCGAAAATAATTATAACGCTCTCTTTTATGCAATGAAGTTTTGTCATTAAATATATGAATTTATGCTAGAATTGAAATCTAAGCAAAACTAATAACTTAATTAGAAAATATGACTTATTTATTACCACAAGCGTATATATAATTAAGCCAATTAATGAATTTTCTTTATATTGGTCAACAATCGCATGAATTACACACATAAAATATTTTTTAATATTTTAAGTTAAATTAACTTTTACAAGAGAAATTATTTTAACAATATTTTACTTTAATTAATTCACTTTCTAATACTACGTCTCATAATAGTAAATTATACCATTATTTAAATTTAAGACAAAACTGGATGTCAAATTTTTTTTAATGTGTTTCATCTAATTTTCTTTCAATTAGGTATTTCTCAATATCCTAACTTGATATTGACTTTGAAATGTCTTGATAAAATTAACAGTAAATTTATTAACCTATCGTGATTTAAAATATATAGTAAGTCTGAAAAGAGTATTATAAGTACTCAAATGATATTCACCACACCTAATTTTTATAAATATTTATTAAAATGTAAGTTTGATTCGCCTAATGAATGTGTATAAGTATAAATTAAGTAAATTAAATTTCAGTGTAGGATCCAAAAAAAGGTCAAACTTTGTTTTAGATTAAATTGCAAAAATTGCAATTTTAAGTTTAAAATTCTAAAAACTTTATTTTTTTGTTCTTTAATTTAAAAATCAATTGTAAAATTAATCCAAATTTTTAATTTCTTATATTTAGCCTTAATTTTCAAATTTAAAAAAAAAAATTGAGCAAAAATTATAAATTTTAAAAGTTTAGAAACTAAATTATAATTTTTAAATTTTTATTTTAGACCAAATTGCGAATTTATTACAAATTTTATATAAAATTATATAAATTTTATTTTCATACAAATCTGCAAAGAAATTCAAAATTTTGAGCTAAATTGCAGGAACATCTAAATTTTAATGATATTTTGCAAATGAGAACTCAATTAAATTTTATCAAACAGGACTTAATTAAAAATTTTTAATTTGGGGCAAAATTAATGTTTTTGCGTTTTCCTTAAGTTCACCACCATCGACTCCTATGCAATTCACCGTCATTTTTCATTCTACACCACCACGTCCAGATGCTCTGCTTGGGTTGCTGCAGCCGCATCCTTGCTATCGCGAGTTGCATTAACCCATCGCCGTGAGATCTGGGAAGCTATTATCAGTTTGTGTTTATGGTGGTGGATACCACGGATCGCGGCGGTGGATTTTAAATCCAATTTTTTTTTTTTTTTTAAATATGGGTTTTCATTGTATATACTCAACGTATCATACACCGATATTATTTAATTTATACAATATGCATGTATATTTCATAAAATTCATCTAAATAACACGCTTGCTCGCGTGCGCTAGCGCCCCCCCGCCGGCACACACATATAATTGAGAAAATTAAATTTTTTAGTGATTTAATATGAAAGTAACTCTTATATAACTTGTTGGGTACTTTTAACTCATAAATTAAATTTATCATATTTTAAAAAATTATTTAATCAAATTATTCTGTCAAAAATTAATAGAATATACTTAAAATTTACACTCAATTTTTGAATATATAGAGTTTTGGTTATGAATTTTTTAAAATAAAATATAAGAGTTAAAATCTTATTTTATTAATAAAATAATACCTTTTATATTAGTCTCAAAAATTACAACCCTAATATGAATACAGAAAATCTTAAATTACTAAATAGCATATATTATTTATCTTTAACTGATCCATCATAAAATAAAAATAAAATTTAACTTTTATACATATTAAATTTATATTTAATTAGATATATAAAAGTTTAAATTATTTAAATAATATTAATTAACTTAAATTAAATTTAACTTAATTATGATATCAGGAACACATAATATTAGTTCATATTAATCCGTATAATTTTAATTAAGATTCAATATTTTGTACATAAAATAATAATATTCTATCAATAATAGTCTATCAATGTCAATCAAAAAATAATATTTTAATCATCGTTGTTAGCCTCAATTATCTTAAACATTTACGACTGTATTACGTCTCATAGTATGTTTTTCTGGAGCATTTTCCATCTCCGAAATTTCTGCCCAAGCTTGGCACTGTTGATCTTTCCACGACATATATGCGTACATGAATATTCTAGATCCTATGTTGCTCCCACTTATTGCTTCATCTATAAACA
Source organism: Trichilia hirta (assembly GCA_035221805.1). Lineage (NCBI taxonomy): Eukaryota > Viridiplantae > Streptophyta > Magnoliopsida > Sapindales > Meliaceae > Trichilia > Trichilia hirta. The sequence continues at coordinate 6,817 of JAWDEX010182350.1, read as the reverse complement.
ATTTGATCCCAGCACGATTGGAATATACAAAAGAAAGATCATGTCAAACATCAAACATAAAAGAAAAGACATAAATTCTACCATTGAAGACAAAAAATTGCAAATAAATCCGCTACTAACAGGTTTACAGCTTGAATCCGAGCTGTTGTTTTCAGTCTTAATTCATATTGGTCCTGGAATCCAATTGTTATAATATTGCAAGATACCCCTAGGCCCTCAAAAAATCAATAGCAAAAACAGTAAATAAAGGAAGATTAAATTAAAAGCCGAAAAGAACAGATTATTTTTCATTTTATGAATTGTAATAAGTGAATTTCCTTTGTTTAAGATTGGTCAAATACAGAAAAATTCAGACAGAGAACAAAGTGATCTTAATTTGTAGTTTTTATTGATACAGATAAATCATGTATATTTAGGAATACCTAGCCATGTATATCAATCTATAATCACAAGAAACTTGAATGGGGCAAAGCATTTTCCGGATTTAGCATTAGAAATCGACGCCATCAAGAAATTAAAAGAATTTGCACCATGTGATTGCAAAGCAACGACAATCTTTTGATACTTCCACCAATCGTTTCTGCCATGGCCTAACCTCTTGGCTCTTTCAATATACTCAGGTAGATAACAAGGATTGGCTCCGGTACTGTTTCTATAGTAAGTTGTAGACCACCTCCACCGACCGCACTAACTTGGCTGACACGATCACACTTCTTGAATTGCTACCACCACTAAGAGAATTCCACCGACATTTAATTAGAAAGAGAGTGAAACAATCTCTAATCAACAGAGAATTAAGAAGCATGCAATAGATCTATCAGACAGTTAATATACGTTTTATGTTTAATTTATTGAAAATTCAATTGGATACTTCATATTTTTCAATTTAATCTTTAACTTTCTTGTGTATAAAGTGAGTGACAGGGGCTTTGGTCGGCTGCTATGGCATGGATTTGTCGTCTTAAGGCTTTAAGATTGAGTTGGATAATGGACCTACATTGATTCTCGACTGATAAAACCCCCGTCTCAACAATCTGTCTTCTGCAAATTAAATTGACCCAACAATAGTAATGCTTTTAACTTATACGGGAAGGGGTTTAAATACAGAGAAAATGAAAATGCGGTACTGATGATATATGTGATTGGAATCCAATCCCAGATCCCTAATGACAAGTGACTTCATAACGACCAGTCATTATGTTACTGTACATTTTATCGAAAATAAATCTGCTCAAATTATGGGATCCATGTGCTTAACGTGTTCCGCTACCACTTTGGCATTGAATGAAAAACGATTTTGTGGCTGTAATTACACTTGCATGTTGAGGTGTTAAATTGGTACCATGTTTTGGACAAATATATGCTCCGCAATAATTTTAGAGAGGAAAAATTATATGGCTCCATATTTTGGCCAAGTCATTTTCTTTATGCCATTTACAATTTTACATCCATGTGTTGTTGGATTTTGTATTCTAGAATTGGGCAGCCTGCGTTGCCTGGTAAGCAGCCATCAACAATTGGAAAATGTACTTATTGTTAGTATTTGATGAAAGAGATTGAATTTAATAAAAAAAAATATCTAACGATGGAATGGATCTATGTCCAAAGTTCAAGGGAATCGTAACGTTGAAGTCTTAAGTTCTAATTGTATGTCTGTAATTCCAGTGAAAATTGAAAGATAAATAATCGTTAGTAAATCTAGCCGCTGGAATTGGAAACAGGAAATCAACATCTATCTTCATCTTCTGCGCAAATATGAAGTTTGCGACATCGAGAAACTTATTATATTTTAACATTGGGACGGTGTTCTTTTATCCAAAATTATTTAAATATAAATGCATGTTAAATAATAAAATTTCATCCTCTTTTTGTTTTTTTAATTGACTCTCCTATCTAGTCACATCCTTCGAGTCCTCCAGAAAGCACTAAATCCGGCCGAATCTAGCATTCCTAACTCCCGAACGTGGATTTGCACTTTACTTAATTTGCGCAAAAAATACACTTTCTGAAAATTAAAATTAAACACAGGACCGACGCTAAGCAACCGGTGAACGCATTTAAATGACTATAACCACTAAATCACACGGGCAAAACTTCATCCTTACCAAATATTTTATTCAGCATAATTATAATTGTGCTTATAAACATATTCTTAATTGTAAACCTATTTTTTCCTTTATTGTTTTTTTGGTTTAGAAGGCTAATTTATTTAAATCAGCGTTATTTGGCAACAAAACAATTTTTTATAACTCTAACCAATTATGTTAATATTTAAAATATCCATATTTCGTAAATTATAACACTTAACTGTTCACATGGCTTTTAATTTGGTTAGGAAATGACACTCGAGTAAATTTTTCTTCATAATTCAATGAACAAATAACATTAAAATTCATTTAGCATAGGAAATGTTTTGATACCTTTGGAGTTAATTTTAGATCCATAGTTTCATATCAAGCACAAATTATGGAAAGAATTTACCAAAACTAAGGACCACAATTTGCTAGCTATGCTAATTGGATGTAGAAGCTTAGGGTAAACATTGTCTTGTCATCTTCGCCGGTTTAATGTGAGATGCTGATCTTTTTCGAATCTTGAAGGAGAAAGAATCTTTGGGTGGTCCAGTTTTGATTTTCAATTAACGAAATCCAAAATTTAAAGCTTACCAATCGAAACAAGGGAAAATATTGTATGGGATCCTTTTCTTTTTTTTTTTTTGCCACTATTTTTTTAAAGTATACTATTTCATCATTTTTGGTCCACTTCATTAAGGAAGAAAAGTTGATTTTTTAGTAATTTTACATAAATACCCTCTGCTTTTTTAATAATTTTACAGAAATATCTTAATTTTGTAGATGGTTAAAAAAACAGTGCATGGAGGATTTGAAAATGAAAATAAAGAAAAATGTAATTATATTACTACCATGCAAAACACTAAATATTCCTTATATTAGTAACTTTTTTAATAAGCTAAAATTGGGATAAATGAACAATTTAAAATTAAGATAAGAAAAGAAAAAAATAAAATTTTAATTTATAATAGAAACTCTTAATTTTTAGATAACTTATATAAATTTCTTTATAAAATAGTAAAACATATTAATTTTTTAGTTTTAAAAATTATTATTAATTTATAAATATAAATATTTCTAAATTGATTGTGTAGTTAAAGAGTACATAATTCTTACTCAATTATAATAAAAAGTTGAATAATTAATATTTAATACAATAATATATTAATCTTTTAATTTTAAAATTTAATTTTTTAAACTAATTATAAAACCAAAAAATAGATTATTCATATTTAATTTATAATAATAAAAGTTAAATAATTAATAATTTTGATATTTAATATATTATGTTTTAATTTTTAAATTCGAAAAAAATAATTAATATTTAAACTAAATAATGTATTTTTTAAAATAATAATAAACTAGTAGTTATTTGTAATTATTTAAATCACTCATTAAATAGAATCTTATATATGCAAAAAATAAGTTATTAATAAAGTTAATATTTAAGTGTCTGACATAATCATTAATTAACTTTTATTATTTAAGGTCCAAGGTTCAAATTTTCTCTCGTTTGTTCATTTTTCTAAAATCAAACTTTTTCTATAATTTACTTTTTATACCTCGAACTTTCAGAATGTGATCGACAGAAAAATATTGTTAACTCTATCTCCCTAAGACTCTGACTTACATGCATAACCAATGATTTAATATTGATAACCTTTAACTTATAAATTATATACATACATAGCATTGTATTCATTTTATAAAATACTAACTACTTGGCATCTTGGACAAATTACATTCATGAACACTCATTCAAGTGTATCTATATGTTTAAATGTCTACCAAAATTTTAAACTTTTATTTACAGAGTTATAATACCCAACATAGGTGACCATACATAATAAGAACCAGTCTTAGTGATTACACTTCGATATTTGACTCCACTTATTTACCTTTTCAAAATATATTGAGAATCCAAAACAGCTTGTAAAACTGTGAAGGAGTAAATCTTAAGAGAAATTTAGTGAGTGGATAATAATAAATAATATAAATAGGGACAAAAATTAGAAGTTCATTTAAATATTGAAAATACAATAATTAAAATTCAAATTAAATGCTAAATTTGAAATACAAAAATTTAGTAATATATTTGGAATCTTTTTTAAAGTATCATTTTTTTTCATCTTATACACACACACACACACACTTTAGTTCTATAATCACAGTATCAACCTATATATAACATATACACATATGTTAGTCAATACATCTCATTTATAATTAATCTACACTCATTCATACTCATTTTAATCCAATCCCTTATTTTACTTATTTTTATTCACAACTCACATTTCAAAATTTTACCATTAGTTAATCTCATTTCAAAATCAATCATCGTATTTTATTCACATTACATATAATTATAAAGTATCGTTTCAGTTAAATCATCAATCAGGAATTTATATTCAAGTATATACAACAATATTAATTTTAAACTTATAAATTTTAATCTTTTCGGGCTCAATTTATTGTAATTATTAGAATTTTACTCTTATTCATTGTATTTTTTCATATGATTTTCATATTATATCATATCAGACATCAAATAAACTCATATCTAAATAGATGATTACTCTTATTTAAATGATCTTTGTATCCTCTCTCTATGTATATAGTGCTCTTTTTCAAGGATTTTGCTAATCAAATATTTTTCAAAAAAAATTTACTCTTACTTGATCACATATTATATCAAATTAAATCAGTATTATGTATTAATATCAATGCATTAATTAGATCTATCTCTTAGTAGGCAATTACTCTTGCTTAACTATGCTTTTTTTTTTTTAATGCTATTTAATAACCCCACTTTTCAATATGTGATTATTTTTACTTATCTGATAATATGAAATTGTATAATTCTACATAATATAATAAAATAAATTATGCCATCCTATATTATTTTTATCAATATCAATCAATGGCATTATTTTCATTCATAGTGCATCATATCACATCTTATTTCATCTCATCTCAACCAATAATAATTTTATCATCCACATTCATATATATTCATATCTCAAATATTAGAATATCATAATTTATAACACTTCAATAAACCTATTACAGTAAGTATCCTCACTTAACCCATCTATAATCTCACAATAATAGTCATTAATAGTATATTGTAGTCACTTATTATTTTAATATATTCATATGATATACTTATTATGAGTGATGAATATATGTGAAATACAAAATCAAGTATCGGTATATAATTTCTTCAAATTATGCATTTCTAAGCAAAATTAAAGAAATTAAATGATTAATCACTAATCTTTAGTGATTATTAGATGAAGAGCAATACCAAAATTGTAGTATCTTAAAAAAATTAAAATCTCTATTCTTCCTTTGCTTTGGCCAATTGTGGAGAGAGAGAGAGAGAGAGCTAAGTGAAAAAGATGATGAAAAATGCTTAGCTTTTCCAAAATAAAAAATTGGCCATTTATATATATTTTTATTTACTAAAATATCTCTAACCTTTTTGTTAAAGACGAATAGGTCCTAAAACTTCTTCAACAAGTTTTTCAATATAAATGTAAAATATCACTTAGGCTCTAAACTTTAAAAAATTAAATTTATCCTAAATTCGATTAAATTTATTTTGATCAAATTTATTTTAATTTTATTTATATTTTTAAATATTTATTTAATATTATAACTTATTTTAAATTATTATTGAGTCATATTTTCAAGTTCTTAATCTATTAAACTATTTAATGCATAAATAGTCCCCTTTTGTTTATCTAATTACAATTAAATTAGAGTTCACGAGTGTCAAAATTTTAAATATAGTTATATTTGAATAATTAGTTAATACAAATTAAACTTGTCACTATGAACTCTTCATATAAAATTTATACTTTAGACAAAAATTTTATTTTTACTTATTTATTAATATCTCACTGAGAACTTAAACTTGAACCGAGTCAATAATACTTCAAAATCTTTTATATCGAGTAAATAGATTTTATCTAATAATTATTTACTTCTCGATATAAATAATATATGATTAAATAAGCTTTTATGTACAAAATATAATTAATTTCGAATTTATATACCTTATGAATTATGTGTATTTATACCGATTAACAATCATGACGTCTTAAGTCTGAAAAGTAGTTAACACATTCATATAATTCAATAATAAATTATTAATAATATACTTTTATGTGATTTATTATAAATTTAGTCATATTTAAATAATAGTTCTCTAATTATTATTCCAGACTAATATCTTAATAATATAATTATCATATTACTTGCACTAATATCATCTCATAATATTCACTGAAAATATTCAATATGCCTACATTACAATATCAATGCTCAGTTAATATTACTTCTGTAGGAAATACTTTAGATAATTTAATTATTTTGAGCGAATCAGATGCATATTCGATTATTAGTATGATTAGATAGAAGAAGCAACATATACACATGAATTAAAATAATTTTTTTTATTAATAAAATATATATACAATATATATTATTACTGTAACTCAATACAATATGCCTAAAATTGACAAGACATATAGTTTAAGGGCATACAACACTAACACTTATAATATTATTGTAAAAAATATAACAAAGAATAAATAATCATAAATTATTTATTACTTATTTACTTACTCGTAAACATATTACAACCTCTTAATCTTCTATAAGTATTTATATATTTAAATATAACTTTCAAAATTGTAAATAAAATATAGTTGTTCATACACATAGTTATAACATTT
>JAWDEX010182330.1:0-13906 GCA_035221805.1 Trichilia hirta | reverse complement strand
ACATTTTGCTCATCCTTAGTAGTCCCTCTCTAGTTTCTTGTTTAAATTGAGGATCTCTTTTTAGTAGCTCATTCTTCTAGTCTTAGGCAATCACGCCTTAGATGTGCGACTTTATTTACTCTTATTATCGAGCGAGCACGTGAACAATTTGTAGAAAAAATAGTTAGAAAACATACCTAAAATAATAAAAAGAGAAGATGAAACGGGTGTAAAGCTTACCATAATTGAGAAGTCTTGTATATAGTTAATTGCCTCCTCAGGAGAAAGACTGCCCATCTCCTTATTGATGACCCTATCTACCAGAAGGACGGCTGCATTAATGAAAGAGAGGAGGCGAGCCACCACTAATCTTTTATCTTCACCAATATCAAAGAGCTTTGACTCTAACATAAGGGCACAAAAAAGAGCAAAGTGATGAGAAATCGCCGACATTGATACCTTAGGGGAAAAAGCTGGGACGCGTTGGTTGGACCCCGATATTTCGATAGAATTGGACCTAGTGGCATGAGCAACTGCAATTACGCTACCCAACCACTTATTCTATCCCTCTACAGATTTGGATCTCTTTCTTGTTAATTGAAGAGGGCTATCACTGTTGTCAGACATCTCCTGAGATAGAGCTGGAGCTTTACCCTTATCTTTTATAAAAGTTCTGGGAATTTCCTATCAACACTAGGGAGAGGGTGGGGGCATCTAACTTTGTCTTGCCCTTTTATCGGCTCTTCTTATAGTTGTCAGACGCTCTAAGATGGAAGGACACTAATCTCTCCCCGACATATCTGTAAAATAAAACTAAAAAGATTCAATTCTTCTTACAGAGACAATAATGCATCTGCAGTGTCTTACCCTTCATTTTTATACAATCGAGGGTGATCCGCGAGACGTGAGAGGAGAGCAAACTCAACTCCACCAAAGAAGCTTCAGACAGGATCTCCTTTTCATTAATAGTAATGTCCCCAAACAAAGTCATCCTCTCCTTCAACTCTTGACTTAACGCAAGGTGACTCGACCAAGCGATGGCTTACGCAAACCTATTTAGGATCTTTCCTTCAATAGCAAGATCCCATTTGTCCCTGATGAAAAACTATTTATCTTTCGAGTACTTATTGCTAGAAGGATTTCTCCCATCGAATTAAGAGTTTTCAGCCTAGTTTGTAAATAGTATCAGCCAGGCTCCTATTCTCCGATGCTCACATGTACAAAAGTCTTATAAATGATAAAATCGCTAATTGAATAAGGGGATCTTCTTCTTTTTCTAACATTTCGAGAGAAAAATAGAATTCAAACTAGCGATGGCTAGACCCTACTATAAATATTTCTGAACCCAATGTTCCAAGTTAATAAATGACTTAAACACTTCTATTCTATTGTCTCTCTTTAACTCGGTCTTTAATTATCTACTAAATTAAGTGTCCAAGTTTATATGTCGGTAATCCAGCTTTACTTTTAACTTATTCATTTTAATTTTAGGTAGCCCCCCATGAGTTATTGTCCGAAGTTGGATATTACTTTGTATGGTCCTTATGTTAAAAACAACAATGAAATCTGTGTCGTGTGCTGAATTTTTTGTCTGGAAAAAATTTAGACATCAATAATATATTTTATTAGATTTTTAGGCTAAATTAAGACAAAAAAAAATCAAAAATTATTTCTTTATAAGTAAATATTATCTTAAAAATTTATTAAATAAAAAATTAATTATTTAAAATAGACAAATTTAAATAATTAACTGAAAATAAATAGACACTCAATATCATATATATTCCATTCAATTTTTTAAAATAAAAAATAGTATTAGAGACATAAATTTTTATATACTCAAATTCTATTGATTAATAAAAATACAAAATTAATATAATTGATAAAAATAAATAATTAATGTGAATTATACATTAATCAAATATTATTATGATATGTAAATTTATATATTAAAATTTATATTTTTAATATTATTCATAAACAAACAGAGAATTTTAATGAATGCCAGTTCATAAATGCCGACTTTTATGGATAAAAATATAAATGCTGCCAGCTACCAGCTGCCAGCTGCCAGCCAATTTGTTACCAATTCTTGGCCAGCAATTAATTTTGGTAGATATTTCGAGGCCTTCGCCCTCGTTGTTCGTTCCGTTTATTATTATTATTATTATTTTAATTCAACACGCATATTACGTAAATTACACCTTATAGCCTCGGGGTTTGTTGAAATGATTTTTAATGTCATAAAGAAAAAAAGTCAATTTTTTTAGTCACAGCTCATATTGGCGTATAGAATGAAAAAAGATTTAAGTGGGTAAAATTTAAAAATAAATAAATTACACCTAACTTATTTTTTATCATTAAATTTATATATTTTAATAATAAAAATTAAATTACATGTATATTAATTATATGCATTAAATTTAATTTAAAAAATAGTTAAATCTAATATTTAAAAAATTATTGCACCCACTGCGTGTAACCGAGTGATTTTATTCTGAGGGGCATTTGTATTGGTCCTGAATTCGAACTTTTTAGAGTATATTTAGGTGTAAGAGTTTAGTGTAGCCAGAATTTTATCTTATATTTGATACCACTGCAGTGTGATTCCTATACATTATCTTAATTAATTTAGGACAAGTGTTGTGTGATTTGCGAATACGTACCCTAAAAAGATGAGTGCTTGGCTCATGTATGACCGGTCATTGCAGTGATGATTGAGTATAAGAGTTTTCTCGTTATCCAAAAAAAAATTATTATTATTTTAATGCAATCAATATATAGCATAAATTATACCTAATCGCCTCAGGGTTAATTGAAATGATTTTTAATGTTATAAAAGGGAAATTTTTTTAGCCACCATTGCTTCTCAAATCTAAAAGTATGTATAGAATGAAAATAATTTTAAGAATGTAAAATATTAACGCACGAGTCTTTTTTCAAATAATAAAAATTTATTATTGTACTTATATTAAATTGTGATTTTGTGAGTCGTTATGTTGATAAAATATTTATTTTTTTTGAATTATATTTTTATTTTAAAATTTAAAATTTCTTAAAGACCGTCTTTCTCATAAATTATTTAAAAATTAAATTTTAATTTTTAAATTTTGTGAGAATATCATGAATACCACTTAAATTTCACAAAATTACGATTAAATATAAGTGTAACGTAAGTTTCTATTGTTTAAAGAAAAATTCATGTATCAACATAAAATTTAAAAATTAATTAATAAAATAAATAAATTACATCTAACTTATTATTTTTATCTAAAATTTGAACATATTCTCATATTATTTTAAAACTGGAGAAGACTCAGTGAATTTTTTTTTAATTATAATAAGATTATAAATGTAATCACCACCATTGAAAAACGATCAATCACTACCATTATAGTTTGCTGTATTACGTTGTTAGGAAAACCATCAATCACTATCATTAGTCTGCTGTATTACGTTGACATTCAAAGCTTTCGTTAACGTCAACGGAAATGTGGTCAGTATCAAGCTTTGTTTGATGGAAAAAATGAGTTGAAAAATTCGAACATACATAATTTTTGACATTGTAGTTCGAAGGAAGCATGTGAGAGCAACCATAAGCTACTATAATTTAATTATTTGAGCTATTACTTTTAAAATAATTTTTTTTTTAAATTGTATTTTAAATTTTTGAAAATATTAAAAATTAAAAATAATTATTTAAATTTACTTGACAAAACCTGTAAAATAAAATAAAATTTATAGGTAAAAAAAAAAAGAAAAAGAAAAAGTATAAGCTATTTAACTATTAAATTTAAACTTTTAGATTGAGTGTGGCAACTCAATAAGTGCCACTATCGTTCTCTTGTTATTGGTCAATTTACAAAACGGTATTACCAAATCTGGTGGCAACTCACTAAGAGTCCCCGTCATTCTCTTTATTATTGGTCAATATATAAAATGGTAGTAACGGTGCCCTCTCATGACCATCATTTAATGACAACGTTCTATTGTGGCTAAATTTTTATCATCATTTTTTGATAACTTAATAATTAATAATTTTTGTACGATTATGTAGATTATAAAATTTGTATTCTAAACTTATTTTTAAAATTTTTATTAAATATTTTAAATATAATTATTTCAGTCCTTTTCTTTAGAGTTAAGTTTTAAGTTAAGGGAAATACTAAAAATTAAAAACAATTATTTAAATTTATATAATAAATTTCATAAAATAAAATTGGGATTTATATGACAGAAAATGTTCAAATTGGAAGAATTTGTCCGAGAAAGATTGCATTAGTACCTACATTATATTTAATAATAATATATTATTTTATCTAAAATATTATGAAACTAGTTAACCAGTGCCAAGCACACGTATTGTTGCAATGGGTTGAGTCTGTTTCTATTTTATTTTAAAAAATAATAGAGATGGGTCCTCAAATATTTCAGCCAAACATGTGATGAAAGAAGATAAAATCTTTGCGTAATTGATATGATCTTGTAAAATGACTACTTAACAAAAATATTAAAAAAAAAATTATGTAAATTTCTAACATTTAATTTATTAGATTGATTAGTCATGATAATTTTAAAAACACTCATAAAAATCGATCTCTATTGATTAATGCAATAATCCTTATGAACCTATGCAATAATAATCAATTAAAGAAAATAATTGCTAGACTCTTTAAATTTTATAAAAAAAATATAATATAATATATTTATATTATTGAAACATTCTCATAGAAATAAAGGTTAGTAAAGATATTTTAATTGTATTTGATTATTGGTAAGAAGCAAAAGGTAGAGGAGAAACTTTTTAACTCTTAGATTTAAATTTTCACTTAAATTTTTTTATAAAGAATGGCATGACGAAGTATTAAATTAAAAACATTAGAAAAGAATTTTAACGTTTAAATTAGTTCGAATAAAATGGGCATCAATATCATATGAATTGTTGGTAGAATTTTAGTTATAAATATCAGCACATAAAAAAAAAAAAAAAAAAAAAAAATCAAATATATGTGTGTGTATATCGAAAATATTTTAGTTTGGTGTTTCTTGAATCAATAATAGTAGGGAGATAAACTTGTATAAAAATTTATTTTATATAAATTAATGTAATAATGTCAGTATGTGAACAGTTATTATAATAATATATATGTAAAATATTTAATTATATTTTACCGTTTCTTTTTTTTCGTTGAATAAATTGGTTAAGACTTCCCTTGCGTTTCATTCTAAATGGGAATGGAACGGATGGGGTTTAACCATTAAATCTTAATTTCGTAAATTCTACCCACAAGGCAAAACATCAATCCATCTTTATCTGTAGATTTATTATAAACCCTTGAACGGTCTCAAGCTCACCTAAGTTAAGAGGAATATCTAATAGTATGTACACGGCCATGTGATGTGATGTTAGGTCTATTTACGGCTATCTGTCTTCCTTCGTCACTCTCACTCGCTAAAACTGGCAATATGAATTAAATGGATCCACTGGGTTTGTCATTGTAACGAAGAATTTAATGACCTCCAATCCACCTTCCATGGTAGTTGAAGGGTTATTAAATTCGTTCATATACCATCTACAACAATAGTTTTCACAGTCATATTCAATGGCATCTTTATTATTAATATTATTATCATTTAAAAGGTATGATCTCATTATTAATGATAAAATTGATATTAAATGATAATATCCTTAAATATGTGGTTTTGTAATTGAAGCATATAACATTAAACTTGAAACGTCTCAACACAAAATTTGAAATAGCATCCACGTTAATTTAAAACTCAAATGAAAATTATAATTCCAATAAATCTAAGTAAAATTTAAAAAAGAATTGAAGTTGAAACATTTAAGGTTGAACTTGAAACTTCTTGATTTGATATAGAATTTAATACTTTGAAATGTCTACATAAAATTTCAACGTAGATAAAATTTAAAATAATATTAAAGCTAATATATATATATATATATATAACAATTAATTTAAAATATGTAACATTGAACTTCAAATCTAGAAACAGAACTTGTAAACAATACATTAAATTTGAAACTCAAACTAGTATTTTCAAATGACAACACAAAATTTGAAATAAGGTAAAAATTAAAATATTTAATGTTGAACTTAAAACTTGTTAAAATAGAACATAAGAACAGCTGAAGCCAGGTTCGTACCTCACAAAATTTTTCTCAATGACACAAAAATATTGTAAATCTTCAGAGGAAATGTTCAAAATTAGGATTTATTAAAGTATATAGGATTTTCTTTTAAAATTAGGAGTATTTTGATTATTTTGTTATTCAAGGACTTTTTTATTATTTTTTGTAATATGAGCATACAGATATCACATACGTATAAATGACATATAATTAAGGCAAAGTACAAATTTTAAAAAGATTTTATTAAAAAATAATTAAGTTAAAAAGAGATTTTTATTTGTAAGCCTTTTTGAACACCCTATTTTTGGAGTAAATTTTTCATTAATCAAGATCTTCAATTAATTGGCCGATTTTTGGTACTTAAATAAAAAAGAAAGAACTTGGGGTTATGAAGAAATTAGAGTAAAAATGGATGTAGGATGAGGACAAAAATAACATCGAAAAAATAAAAAGGAACGAAGGCAAAATGCCAAATCAATCGAAGGAGTTTGACCCAAAGACCGACACCGAACTTAGCTTGGGATGTCCAATGTCAAACATGACACCGAACATCTTCAAGCCTTCAAGAAAAGACAATTTTGCTCTTTTTTAGAATTTCTTCCTTCACTACTTTAAAGGCATTTTAGATCTTTCACTCTCTATTATATATAGCATTAACCCACCAAATCTCTTATTTTCAAAGGCATTGTATGGTTTATATTAACCACAAGAGCTTAAAGTATTTATTCACTTAAAAAGAGTTGAATTTAAGATAGAGGTGATAACTGAAACTCATTAAAAATTATGATTTTATAATTGATTATCACCCAAATAAAGCCAATGTGGTGACGAATGCATTGAGTAAAAAATTGTCAATTATACTGATGTATGTATAATCAGCTTATATGCCACTATTTTTAAATTTAAAGATGTTGAGAGTAATCTTAGGATACGATTATAATAGAGCAATGATAGTTAGCTTTACTATTAGGTCGATCTTAGGGGATCAGATCAGAGAGAAGAAAATTCAAGATAGTGGATTGATTAAGGTATGCCAAAGATGTAAATAAGGTGACTTCTGTTTTACACAAGATGAGATCTAACTATGAGAGATATAATTTGTGCCCTAAATGATAATGAGTTAAGAATGCCAATTATGAAATTGTTCTGCATTTTTCATGCATCCAAGTAGCACAAAGATGTATAAAATCATAAAAAAAAATTATTGGTGGTTAGTTATGAAGAAAAATAAAGCAGAATACGTAGTAAGGTGCATAGTTTATCAATAAGTAAAAGTAGAATATCAAAAACCAGTAAAAACTCTTTAATCATTGTCAATCTTAGAGTGAAAATGAAAGCATATCACAATAGATTTTGTGGTTAGATTACTCTGCATGCAATTAGGAAATAATGCCATTCAGGTTATAATTGATCAACTTATAAAGTTGCCTCACTTCTTGTCAATTTACATTAAATATTCTACAAAGAAACTGGCAAGATTATATATAATAAAAATTATGAGGTTTTATAGAGTACCTATAATTATTGTATCTGATTGAGATTCTTGCTTCACATCATAATTCTAATTAGAACTTTAGAAAGCCATGGGTACTGACTTGAACTTTAGTTTGACTTTTCATCCACAAATGGATGGTTAATCTAAGAAAATTATACAAACGCTAAAAGACATGCTGCAAGCCTATGTGCTAGATTTTCAAGGCAATTGGGAAGTTCATCTATTATTAGTTGAATTTGCCTATAATAATAGTTACTAGGCTATTATAAGCATAGCACTATATGAAGCATTGTATGGAAGAAAGTATAGAATCTCACTTTGTTGAAATAAAGTGAGTGAAAGAAAGTTTAAAACTATTAAATTAATTGAGTTGAATTCAAAAAAAGTAAAGATGATCCAAAAAGGATTAAAGACAGCTCAAGAAAAGCATAAGTCATATGTTGATAATCGAAGAAGAATTCTTGACTTTGATGTGAGTAATATAGTATTTTTGAAGATATGCCTCTATAAAGGTGTGAATCGATTTAGAAGTTGAGGAAAACTTTATCATCGATATATTACACCTTTCATGATTATTAAGACAATTGGTACAATTACATACTGATCAGAGTTGTTCTTAGAGTTGAAAATGATTCATAATATATTTCATGTATTGATATTGAAGAAATATATTTTAAACCCATTGCACATCATTTGTTCTCCACCGATCGAACTTTGAGGAAATTTGAACTTTAAAGTTCAATCCGAGAGCAATATTAGATTATCAGGAACAAGTTCTAAAGAGTAAGATGATTTTTATGGTGAAGGTCTTATAGTAGGCACTACAATTAAAGAAATGACTTGAAAACCTGAGAATCAAATGTGGCAATAGTATCCTTACTTATTCCATTGACTAGGCACATTAAATTTTGATATTTTAAATCCATCTATATTTATATAGTGTAGAAGTTAATTCCTTAAGTTAACATTTTTTTCTTCCTAGTAATAAATAATAAGTTAAGTATTTTAAAATACTTATATTTCATTATTAAAGAAAGAAACTATATGACATATCATAGTTCCTTCGTTTTGCTAATAATAGCTTGGATGGATATTATAAGCATAATCATTATTCTTTTACAGTAACATGCTATGTAAAATTTTGAGGATAAAATTTTTATATAAGATCTGTCTTTCAAAATTATGGGTATTTTGATCATTTTGTCACTTAAAAGCATTTTTTTTATTTTTTACAATATGAGTGTATAAATGTTAAATACGTATAAATAACATATAATTAAGGTAAAGTACAAAATTTGAAAAGATCTTATTTAGAAATGATTGAGTTAGAAAGATGTATTTAGTCGTTAGCCTTTTAGAATATCTTATGTTCAGAGTGAATTTTTTATTAATTGATATCTCCGATTGACTAATTAATTTTTGTGACTCAAATATGTAAGAAAGAGCTTAAGGTTAGGAATAAATCAAAGTGAAATAGACGTTGGATGAGGGTAAAAATAGCATAAAAAATAATGCTAAATAAAGGCAAAATGTGCCAAATCAGGAAAATGTCTAGCCTAAGGACCAACATTAGACTTGGTTGGCTTAGGATGTTCTATGTCAAACATGATGTCAGACATTGAGCCATACATCTCCAGGCCTTCATAAAAAGGCGATTTTTCCCTTCTTTAGAATCTTATTTCCTCACTACTTCAAAGGCATTTTAAGCTTTTTATTTTCTATTATATATACCCTCAAACCTACCAAATCTCTCATTTTCTTCCTCCACTTCCTCCCTTAGGTTCTCTCCCTCTCCCTCTTTTTGAATTCAAATACCTATATCACAAATTCTTGCATTTCTTTTAATTTTTCACTTAAAACAACTTCAAATTATCATTGTAAGCTTACTATGATGGTTATTTTCATGATTTAGGCAAGAAATGGCTTAAGAGAAAGCTAGCGTATTGAGTTTAAATTAGAGCTTTTCAAATTAAGTAAAAATATAAACTTCTTCAAGCTCTAATCAAATTTAAAACTTAGAATTTACTGTACATTTAAAAAATTTAAGAAATTAAGCCTAATTTTTCAAGAATTAAGTATGAAATTATAAAATCTAACTAGATAATATTGTATTAAGAGTCAGAATAGTTTAAATTAAAATTTTTATAAAATCGAGTAATAAGCTACTGTGTATGGATATTATTCATCCGAGAACGTATGAGTTACAACATTAATTTTATATATTGACATGAACTAAAGATGATTGTGATAATATAGGAATAGTCATGAAATTTCATTTATTGAAAATTAGATAAATGACCGAAAATGAGTATAATTCTAATATATTGGTTTGGTTAGAAAATCTTAACATTTTGAGCATATTCGTAACACATAGATTGTATTAATTTCTATTTGAGATTTAAAATTGATAAGCTTACTGATATATGTATGATTTAAACTTAGAGAACCCGAGTGACTAGGTTTTGAGGCACGAGGGATAAAAGAGAGTGTATCCCCTCCCTAGATTGTGAATAGATTTGTTTCATTTAAATGCTTTCTAAATTGTTTTATGAAAACTTATTTGTTTTACGAAATAGAAAATAATTTATTGTATATTTATTATTTTAAAATGATCATAAATGACCTAATAGATTTTATGTTAATTTGTAAATGTGGTTGGAGGCCAGTTTCAATATTTATGTTTTGATAATATGAGTAATCGTTGATGATATGCTTGTAATGGATTTAAATATTAGATTATATGGTTTGTTTGGATTTGTTTCATAATGTTGATAATGGCTAAAGAGCCATTTATAGCTACAAGATTTGAGTAATCTATGAACGAGCCTAGGTAATGCCCATCCTAAGCGAGTGGGTGCACCAGCAAGACCAACATAAGAAAATTACAATATCATTTGTGAAGTGATCCACTAAGTGAAAATGTATGGAATAAATAAGTGTGAATTTACGTGCTACTTATAGTTAATATCAACGATGAGCCATTTTTATAAAAGAAATATAATTTTTACTTGAAAATATATATATATCATTTTAATTGACATACACTTGTTTTATATATACAAAAAGGATTACTGATGACTTGAGTTTGCTCTTAATCAAAGTAAACACTAAGAAAAGATCCTTATCCAATAATTTTCTGATATAGGCTATAATTTTTATTGAAACAAATTAACTTTTATACAAATTATAAATATTTTCTTAAAATACTTTTTTTGTAAGTGTTTTATATGTTTGGTTTGTTTTTGCATCCACTCAAGGAGTATATTTTCATATATTTATTTTCTCATATATCGGTTTTAGGTATTTGCGCACAAAATAAGAAGAAACTAGTAGTGGTAATTATTTTTTAAAAGTTTAGAGATCGTAGATATACTTTCTGTTTTTGACTTGTTGTTTAGTTAATTAGTCTATTTGGAGCATTTGATAAATTTTTGTATATACTAATATATATGAATTGAAAGAATTACTTTTGAATTATGTGATTATCTTTTTGCTTAATTTTTTCATTTGATGAAACCACACTGATGATTAAACAAGTCATGAATTTTAGGAAACGAGTATTTATCATTCTTTTCAGCAGATATGGTTCTAATAAACCATTTATCCTGCAATTGAACTTTCTACTTTTGCTGCCCTCAGCCCAACTGAGAAAGAAGAAATAATAAATTTATCTTAGAGTTATGCATAAAGTATTAGAGTTGCACAATTACTTATTTTATAAAAAATTATAATAATTTTATTTTTAAATATCACACTAAATAAAACTTAAACTGTTAGGATTTTAAATAATATTCTTAAAGTAGTCTTTTGTAAATATCATATGATTTATTAAAATTTATAAGTAATTATTTAAATAATTTATCTTAAGAACTTATAAATTTTTTTTATCGGACTAGCATGAGGCTACAGCCTATGCTAGCCCTAGCAAATTAAGCTATACCTTTTCATATAATTATTGATTTGTTATTATTAAATATAATTTTTATTTTTTATTTTTAATTATTAGATTATATAAGTATAATAATTACAATTTCATATATAAATTTAGGTAAAAAATTTAATCCAAGGAACCCATCCTATCTAGGCATGAAAAATAATTAATTATTATTTTTTATATTTTTTATATATTTTCTTAATTCTTTTAATATTGAGATTAAATTCAATATGTGTAATAGTTATGCATTAATTATGTATTAATTATGCTTTAATTATATGAATTAGAAAGACTTAGACTTTATATATAAATACAAATATGTAGGAGGAGTGAAATCATATAAATCACCATGAATTAAATACATTATATTTGTCTCATATCTAGAACTAACTCGTTAAATAGCATTAATAGTTGAACGACAAATATGTTATGAAATCAAAAGAAATGAATGACGGACCACAAATTTCTATTTTTTCTTGGACGACCCATGTCAACAATGGGCCTGCATAATTTACAGAGAAAAGGACACCCAGCAAGTTGCTGCTCAGCTACTTTCGTCCACATTAATGGTTGGATTTAAACAATAGAGGGATAATAAAAATCATTTTAAAAAATTAATATTTAGTAAATTTTAAGGACCCTTTTACTTTGATTTCTAGGTACACCTTTGTTAAATCAAATGAAAATAATATTTACACTTGTTTAAATTTAAAAAAAAAAAAAAATTAGGAGAGAAAAAATTTTTACTATAAAAATAAAAAATTTATATATATTTATTTTAAAACATGTATTTATAAAAATATATAAATCATGAATCTGACTCACAAAATAAACTGGATCAAATTGAGTATTAAATATCAACTAAAAATTTGACAAAATTTTGTCAGATAGAACTACAATTAATTTTTGTTATGTAATTTTGTTAAGTACTGTTTATCCTTCATATGTCCTATTTATATTCGAACTTAGACGTTCTATCTCGTTCACACATCCGAATATTGAACAATAAATATAAACCAAACAGCTTAAGAAGATGGCGCCAGTAGAAAATGTTAGCCTCCAGATCCAGCACGAAGCAAAGGGCATAGCAAGCATCCTAGCAATGGGAACTGCAAATCCATCCAACGTTGCTTATCAAGCTGATTTTCCTGAATTTTTGTTTCGAGTCACTGAAACCGAACACTTGACTGAACTCAAAGACAAATTCAAACGAATATGTAAGTTCATTTATTAACTCTGACTTAAAAAATAAAAAAAAAAGAGAAGGTCTTAGCAATCTGTTTGTTTATTTTCGATTGCCCTCTTTTGATATTGTTTTCTACAAGCTGTTTTCATTACTATTTCCTGAAAAGAATAAGGCTATAATGGGATCTATTTTCTTAGAATAAAAATATTAACTTTTACATGGCTTTATTGAAAGAAAATAAACAATTTTATAAAGATTTACACATCATTAAGTTGAGGTTTTTTCAAATGAGTCAAGAAAAGATACTATCCTAACTTTATTGTGTTGTATGCACTAAATAAAGACCTACACTTTTATTTTTATTGCTGTGTAAATGCTATTCAATTGTCACTTAACTTAAAAAATTAAATTTCTTCTTCTTTTGTGCATGTTTGATTTTATTTTATTTTTTAATTAAACTGTAAAAAAAAATTAAGAAAGAAACCTAATTTGAACCCAAAACCTCAAAATGAGGATCAAGAAATTATTATATAGGGGTGCAAATTTTTTTTTTTTTTTATTTTTTTTTATTGTTTTTAATTATATCCCAACCCCTTCTTTCAGGTTCAAACTCAGTCCAGTCTTATTCATTAAATTGCCAAGTTCATCTAAAAGTTTAAGTTTAAAAGTAAAAGATAATTATATTTAAATGATTTATTGGAGAGTGTAGCCTGGTGATTTAACAGCATCATCTCAAAAGCTGGCCACCAAGGTTGGAATTGGGGTTGGGAATAATTTTGAAAAAAAAATGACAAAGCTACTTTTACAGGTGAAAAAACAAACGTCACCAAACGCCACCTCTATTTGACTGAAGACATTGTCAAACAGAACCCAAATATGATTATCCCGGATGCTCCATCTTTTAATGTTCGTCAAGAAATTCTGGTTGATGAAGTACCTAACCTAGGTAAGGAAGCAGCATTGAAGGCTATTGAAGAATGGGGCCAACCTATATCCAATATCACACACCTTATATTTGTTACAAGTTCGGGTATCAACATGCCCGGTGCCGATCATCGATTAACCAAGCTCATGGGCCTGCAAAACTCTGTTCAAAGATTTATGATATATCAACAAGGTTGCTATGGCGCTGGAAATGCCCTACGCCTCGCTAAGGAT